>WNGS01011460.1:5000-16614 GCA_020271785.1 Procambarus virginalis
CGGGAATAGCATATGGTGAGAGTGAGACAACTTTGGATTACGTGGTGACTGTAGGCCGCAGTCATACTCTTAATTGGTCGTCTCCCCCTTCCGTGTTATTATCCGTGTTTAACATCTTTTGTCCCCAGATATTTCTCACTTTTGACAGATTATCACATAGGTACCCTGGTACTGTGGTCTGTCTCCGGGTCAATAGCACCCAAGTCCTGCAATCCGACTCTAGGAGGAAAAAGAGGGCTTTAGATCCTCTAGCACGAACTATTATTGGCGAATTGGGACCTCGCCGATAGTTCTCGTCACCAGTTGACACTCGCACCCCTACTCGTCGGTCAGACTGATGGTATTTACCTAAGGTAGGGAATTGGCGTTCTTTCTTTTGAGCACAAAGTTCGCTAATTCTGTAAATACCATATTCAATTTCAGTGGGTACCTTTGCTTATGTTCTATAGTGACTTGGCAAGGTATGACTACATTTTTTGGACTACCTCATTTATTTTGAAGCCATTTAGTGTTTCACTTGTCTTTTAAACTCAGTTTTCACTAATTAGTAGGATTTTCTTGCCTTTATCCTCCCACAGTGAGTACCAGGTACAAGATTTCCTGCGACCTTATTCATTTACCATCTTGAATTAACTTTAATTATTAATAATTCCCCACAGGATAGGTATCAGTTGCCACGTTTCCTGTTTCTGACATTCACCATATTCTCACTGTATATTCGTGTCTCCTATATTTTGCTATATTTTCACAATGTTCCGCCTACAAGCATTCAAAACAGATCCAGAAGGTGAAATAGGGACCTTACGTCACGCTAAGAGGGTCGATTTGTTAACTCTTGCACATGAGTATCACTTGGAAGTTCCCGATGGAGCCAACAAATTTGCCATTAATAATATGATACTGGATCACCTTGCTGATGAAGGTATTATAGATTCTTTTATTCATGAACAGTACATTATTTCAGATAAGGATGACTTGAGAGCGATGAAGCTCAAATTAGAACTTGCCAAGATCGAGCTACAGCAACAACAGGAAGCAGCTGCAATCAGAGAGCGTGAAGCTGCCCTCAGAAGGGAAGAACAAGAAAGAGAAATCCGCCTCAAGGAACGTGAGGCAGCCCTGGCCAAGGAAGCAGCTGCCATCCGGAAGGAAGAAAGTGAAAGGGAGGCCCTACTCCTCAAAGGACAGCAAGAACATGAGTTGACCTTATACCAACAGCGACTAGAGATACAACGGGAACACGACTAACGACAGGCAGAAGCAGCTCTAAACTGTCGTGACCGAGAACTCGCGAGGGACGCTGCACACCAAGCTCAACTCCAACAAGCGGCAGCTAGTCTTCCTCCCAGTTTCAATATCTCCCATGCAAGTAAGTTAATGCCCCCGTTCATCGAAACGGAGGTTGATGTGTTTTTTACCACTTTTGAGACCCTTGCTGATCAACTTAATTGGCCTGACGACCAATGGGCTACCCTTCTCCGAGTACATTTAACAGGTAGAGCAGCAGTCACACTCAGCACTTTGGCTTCGGAAAACGACTACACCACCCTGAAACAAGCTGTGTTGGACGCCTACCTTCTCTCCACCGAAAGCTATCGACGAAAGTTTCGTGACTACGTCAAGGCAAGTACCACCACCTTCTTAGAATTTGCTAACACCAAACGAAGATATTTCATGAAATGGCTGGAGGCAGCACATGTCTCTACTTTTTCAGAGCTTGTCAACCTCATACTGGTTGAAGAATTTTTGAGACGTGTACCTCCTCCTGTCCGCCTATACTTAGCAGACAAGGAAGAGACGGATTTAGTGAAGTGCGCGAAGTCAGCTGACACTTACAGCCTCATCCACCGGCTGACTCCAGAACCTACCAGCAAGAAGTCTTGGTACAGTTACGAGAAAGCGAGCCCAGATCAAGGTACCTCTCAACTGTACTGCAGGTATTGTCGACTATATGGACACACCATTGACAAATGTGGTAAGTCCCAATCTAAAGGTAACATCGAACCCCCTAAGTCTAAACCTACTCACCCTAAGTCCGGTAAGCCTGTAATGAATGTTGGTGTTCATGCTAATGATCTCTCTCTCTTTACCAAGCATCTATATCCAGGAACTATCTCTACCCACGGTTCAGATTCAGAGGGACGTTTCGGACTTAAGATCCTACGGGACACAGCGGCTCTACAATCGATCGTCTTGAAATCAGCTGTGCCCAACGTCGCCTACACAGGAGAGACTGTGTTCATCACTGACCTTACTGCTACAACTCCTTATCCACTTGCCCGAGTTTACCTGGATTGTCCCTTCGTGACCGGTGAAGTCCAAGTCGCCGTCAGGGAAAAGCCTTTTCCCATGCCTGGAGTGCAACTTCTCCTGGGCAACGACTTGGCAGAAGACCAACAACCAAACAACCTGATCGTCAAGGACATATCCGAGGTAAGCAACTCTGTGGTGGATAACCCGATTTTTGAACATGTTCCAGTAAAGGTTCAAGAGAGTGATGAAGGTTCTCCTCCTGTTATGGTGACCACCCGTGCTCAAGCTGCACGACCACAGCCAGCTGACTCTACTGCTACCGCTGTCCCTCAGGACCCTTCGAAACTACCCCCTAACCTGACCGCGGTGGAGTTCCGTAAGTTACAGAGAGATGATCTTACCTTGACACCATTATTCTTTCAGGCTGAAACCCAATCCGACAGTGTTCCTGGGTTCTTTATGGAGAACGAAATACTCTATCGCAGGTATAGACCCAGTAAACTGAAGGACGAGGACGATTGGGCAGACGTTGAACAACTAGTGATTCCTACCAGCCTGCGGCCCACGATTCTACACCTGGCCCACGGCGCTTTGTCACACTATGGGTTCAACAAGACTTACCATGGAATTCGACAAGACTACTACTGGCCAGGTATGGTAAACGACGTCAAATCTCATGTCAAATTATGCCACGTGTGTCAGTTAGCCGGGAAACCGAACGTTTCCATTCCCAGAGCACCACTGATACCCATCCAGGTGCCTGAGGAACCGTTCCACAAGCTCATTATCGACTGCGTTGGTCCTTTGCCTCGGACCAGTGCAGGCAATGCATATATCTTAACCATCCTGTGTCCTACCACCAGATTTCCGATAGCAGTTCCAGTGAAAAATATTACAGCTGCTACAGTGGTGAAGAATCTACTGAAAATCTTCACCCAGTATGGATTTCCGAGGGAGATTCAGAGCGACTGTGGTACCAACTTCACCAGTGATCTCTTCAAACGGACTCTGGAGGAGTTCAACATCAAACAGGTACTGTCCAGCCCCTATCATCCTGCTTCACAGGGTTCTCTCGAGCGTAGTCATCAAACCATCAAGGCACTCTTAAAAAAGTTCTGTAATGAGACCTCAAAGGATTGGGATAGGCAAATTGATCTCATCATGTGTATTTTCAGAAGTCTTCCCAACGAGTCACTAGGAGTATCTCCTTATGAGATGCTCTACGGACGTAAGTGCCGTACACCTCTCAAGGCTTTCAAGGATTCTCTACGTGATGCCACCTTCAGTGAGCATCAGAATGTGCCCCAGTATCTTCAAAATCTCCGACACATTCTAGAGAGGGTCCATTCCTTTGCCAGCAACAACCTACAGAAAGCCCAGGAGAGGATGAAGACTCGTTACGACCAGCACTGTAAAGTAAGGAAGTTTACACCAGGAGACTTAGTGCTTGCCTATTTCCCTATCCCAGGTTCTCCTTTACAGAACAGGTTCTCAGGACCCTACCGTGTTAAGGAGTGCCGGAACAACTTCAACTACGTTCTCGAGACCCCCGATAGGCGGCGGAAGACCCAGCTGTGCCACATCAATTTACTCAAGCCCTACCATGGGGTTCCTCCCACTGTGTTAACCAATTTCACCTCATTTACAGGTCCATACAGCCACAGTGAGACCTTCCCTGCTTCTCCTTCCGAAAGCACTGACACTGAGACAGCGCTTTCTAACTCAGAAATCCTTACTGATTTTCACCATCATTTTCAACACCATAATTGTGCTCCTTTATCATATTCTAATACTTCTCTCGCATCGCCAGATATCCAGTCTCCCATCCTCCATAGCGACGCCAGTGGTACCGGCAACGTGGGTGACCAAGTACAACAAGGCAACGAGACTATACATACCAACTACCATAAACGACACCACGAGCAACAAGGAGCTACTCGTCGTCCTGAACGGGCAACACTTTGCTCCTTACCAGCAAAGTACTCAGTCCACCACCATCTACATGGACCACACCCATCTTCATTTCCTACAGACAAATGCAAACAAGCCTGAATGGTCCGCAGGACTAGATACAACTGAAAACTCACACGCCAGAAGTGACTCAAACCCAAACTCCCAGGAGCAACGCAACTGGTATGTACAGGGACGCCTTAAACCACTTGACCATCACGACCGGACATAAGGAAGTGATAGCCAAGGCTATATGAACCACTTCCCTGCCGGCACTCGGATGGTAATCTTGGGCATAGCATTTATATGGAGTATGGGTTCGAGTCACTTCTGGGGTGTGAGTTTTCAGTTGTATCTAGTCCTGGGGTTCCATTCAGGCTTGTTTGCATTTGTGTTCCTCACGTGTTGCCCAAAAAAATGAGATGATTTGATAAAATGCTATGCCCAAGATTACCATCCGAGTGCCGGCGGGGAAGTGGTTCATATAGCCTCGGCTATCACTTCCATATGTCCGGTTGTGATGGTCAAGTGGTTTAAGGCGTCCCTGTACATACCAGTTGCGTTGCTCCTGGGAGTATGGGTTCGAGTCACTTCTGGGGTGTGAGTTTTCAGTTGTATCTAGTCCTGGGGACCATTCAGGCTTGTTTGCATTTGTGTTCCTCACGTGTTGCCCCAAAAAATGAGGTGATTTGATAAAATGCTATGCCCAAGATTACCATCCGAGTGCCGGCGGGGAAGTGGTTCTTATAGCCTCGGCTACCACTTCCTTATGTCCGGTCGTGATGGTCAAGTGGTTTAAGGCGTCCCTGTACAACCCAGTTGCGTTGCTCTTGTGAGTATGGGTTCGAGTCACTTCTGGGGTGTGAGTTTTCAGTTGTATCTAGTCCTGGGGACCATTCAGGCTTGTTTGCATTTGTGTTCCTCACGTGTTGCCCCAAAAAATGAGGTGATTTGATAAAATGCTATGCCCAAGATTACCATCCGAATGCCGGCGGGGAAGTGGTTCATATAGCCTCGGCTATCACTTCCTTATGTCCGGTCGTGATGGTCAAGTGGTTTAAGGCGTCCCTGTACATACCAGTTGCGTTGCTCCTGGGAGTATGGGTTCCAGTCACTTCTGGGGTGTGAGTTTTCAGTTGTATCTAGTCCTGGGGACCATTCAGGCTTGTTTGCATTTGTGTTCCTCACGTGTTGCCCCAAAAAATGAGATGATTTGATAAAATGCTATGCCCAAGATTACCATCCGAGTGCCGGCGGGGAAGTGGTTCATATAGCCTCGGCTATCACTTCCTTATGTCCGGTCGTGATGGTCAAGTGGTTTAAGGCGTCCCTGTACATACCAGTTGCGTTGCTCCTGGGAGTATGGGTTCGAGTCACTTCTGGGGTTTGAGTTTTCAGTTGTATCTATTCCTGGGGACCATTCAGGCTTGTTTGCATATATATATATATATATATATATATATATATATATATATATATATATATATATATATATATATATATTGGTATATTTTGGTAGCAGTCTTTCCTGTAGACATATATTATTAAATATGACCGAAAAAGTAAGATTAGTAATTCTAACACGAATTTTCTCTATTTTCCTTATGTTTCTTTTTACTGGTGACGGTAAATGAAAAATCAATTCTCCAAAATTTATTTTTATTTCTAGTCTGACGCGACACTTGAGCACGTTTCGTAAAACTTATTACATTTTCAAAGACTTTAGTTTATCTACACACAACTTATGCGTTATGAAACTACATTGGCTTTTATACCTGCATTTGGGTGAGGTGATGTAATACAATAGTGGGGTGAAACACAGAACATGGAAAACGGGGTATAGATTTGTAGAAGTAGAGGTTGGGTACCAATAGAACTGCAGAAGGCCTATTGGCCCATATTTCTTGATGTTTCTATATTGGAGCGGAGTCTTGAAGTGGGTAGAATATAGTTGTGCATTAATTGGCTGTTGATTGCTGGTGTTGACTTCTTGATGTGTAGTGCCTCGCAGATGTCAAGCCGCCTGCTGTCGCTGTATCTATCAATGATTTCTGTGTTGTTTGTTAAGATTTCTCTGGTGATGGGTTGGTTGTGGGAAGAGATATATGTTCCTTAATGGAGCCCTGTTGCTTATGCATCGTTAAACGCCTGGAAAGAGATGTTGTTGTCTTGCCTATATACTGAGTTTTTTGAGGCTTACAGTCCCCAAGAGGGCATTTGAAGGCATAGACGACGTTGGTCTCTTTCAGAGCGTTCTGCTTGTGTCTGGAGAGTTTCTCATGAGTAGGCTGGCAGTTTTTTGGTTTTATAGTAAATCGTTAGTTGTATCTTCTGATTTTTGTCTGTAGGGATAACATTTCTATTAACAATATCTTTCAGGACCCTTTCCTCCGTTTTATGAGCTGTGGAGAAGAAGTTCCTGTAAAATAGTCTAATAGGGGGTATAGGTGTTGTATTAGTTGTCTCTTCAGAGGTTGCATGGCGTTTCACTTTCCTTCTTATGATGTCTTCAATGAAACCATTGGAGAAGCCGTTGTTGACTAGGACCTGCCTTACCCTACAGAGTTCTTCGTCGACTTGCTTCCATTCTGAGCTGTGGCTGAGAGCACGGTCGACATAAGCGTTAACAACACTCCTCTTGTACCTGTCTGGGCAGTCACTGTTGGCATTTAGGCACATTCCTATGTTTGTTTCCTTAGTGTAGACTGCAGTGTGGAAACCTCCGCTCCTTTCCATGACTGTTACATCTAGAAAGGGTAGCTTCCCATCCTTCTCCATCTCGTAAGTGAAACGCAACACAGAATTCTGCTCAAACGCCTCTTTCAGCTCCTGCAGATGTCTGACATCAGGTACCTGTGTAAAAATGTCGTCAACATACCTGCAGTATATGGCCGGTTTCAAGTTCAAGTCGACTAAGACTTTTTTCTCGATAGTACCCATGTAGAAGTTCGCAAACAGGACACCTAGGGGAGAACCCATGGCGACCCCATCTACTTGCTTATACATGTGCCCATCCGGGCTCAAGAAGGGTGCCTCCTTAGTACAAGCTTGGAGTAGTTTCCTCAGGATATTTTCTGGTATGTCAAGAGGAGTACAGGCCGGATCACGATACACGGTCCATTATCATCCGATTGTTTCATCCACAGGTACGTTGGTAAACAGTGATTCTACGTCCAACGAGGCTCTTATCCCTGTTGCCCGTGTTCCCCGCAGTAAGTCAACAAATTCCTTCGGGGACTTCAGGCTGAAGGCGCAAGGGACATAAGGAGTCAGTAAGCCATTGAGTCGTTTCGCAGTCTGTACGTGGGTGTGGGTATCTGGCTGTACGTGGGTGTGGGTACCTCTTGACATACCAGAAAATATCCTGAGGAAACTACTCCAAGCTTGTACTAAGGAGGCACCCTTCTTGAGCCCGGATGGGCACATGTATAAGCAAGTAAATGGGGTCGCCATGGGTTCTCCCCTAGGGGCCCTGTTTGCGAACTTCTACATGGGTACTATCGAGAAAAAAGTCTTAGTCGACTTGAACTTGAAGCCGGCCATATACTGCAGGTATGTTGACGACATTTTTACACAGGTACCTGATGTCAGACATCTGCAGGAGCTGAAAGAGGCGTTTGAGCAGAATTCTGTGTTGCGTTTCACTTACGAGATGGAGAAGGATGGGAAGCTACCCTTTCTAGATGTAACAGTCATGGAAAGGAGCAGAGGTTTCCACACTACAGTCTACACTAAGGAAACAAACATAGGAATGTGCCTAAATGCCAACAGTGACTGCCCAGACAGGTACAAGAGGAGTGTTGTTAACGCTTATGTCGACAGTGCTCTCAGCCACAGCTCAGAATGGAAGCAAGTCGACGAAGAACTCTGTAGGGTAAGGCAGGTCCTAGTCAACAACGGCTTCTCCAATGGGTTCATTGAAGACATCATAAGAAGGAAAGTGAAACGCCATGCAACCTCTGAAGAGACAACTAATACAACACCTATATCCCCTATTAGACTATTTTACAGGAACTTCTTCTCCACAGCTCATAAAACGGAGGAAAGGGTCCTGAAAGATATTTTAATAGAATCGTTATCCCTACAGACAAAAATCAGAAGATACAATTGACGATTTACTATAAAACCAAGAAAACTGCCAACCTACTCATGAGAAACTCTCCAGACACAAGCAGAACGCTTTGAAAGAGACCAATGTCGTCTATGCCTTAAATGCCCACTTGGGGACTGTAAGCCCCAAAGAACTCAGTATATAGGCAAGACAACAACATCTCTTTCCAGGCGATTAACGATGCATAAGCAACAGGGCTCTATCAAGGAACATATAATCTCTTCCCACAACCAAACCATCACCAGAGAAATCTTAACAAACAACACAGAAATCATTGATAGATACAGCGACAGCAGGCGGCTTGACATCTGCGAGGCACTACACATCAAGAAGTCAACACCAGCAATCAACAGCCAATTAACGCACAACTATATTCTACCCACTTCAAGACTCCGCTCCAATATAGAAACATCAAGAAATATGGGCCAATAGGCCTTCTGCAGTTCTATTGGTACCCAACTTCTACTTCTACAAATATATACCCCGTTTCCCATGTTCTGTGTTTCACCCCACTATTGTATTACATCACCTCACCCAAATGCAGGTATAAGAGCCAATGTTTGTTTCATAAAGCATAAGTTGTGTGTAGATAAACTAAAGTCTTTGAAAATGTAATAAGTTTTACGAAACGCGCTCAAGTGTCGCATCAGACTAGAAATAAAAATGAATTTTGGAGAATTGATTTTTCATTTACCGTCACCAGTAAAAAGAAACATAAGGAAAATAGAGAAAATTCGTGTTAGAATTATTAATCTTACTTTTTCGGTCATATTTAATAATATATATAATATAATATATATATATATATATATATATATATATATATATATATATATATATATATATATATATATATATATATATATATATATATATATCTAAAATATGCATGCATGCATACAGAATAACACATTGAAAAATGAAAAGTTAAACATCTTAGAGCTTTCAACTCGTTCAAGCTTTCATCAGAGCTTTTTTGGGAAAGCCCCCCCCCCCCCTCAGTATTTTCACAAGCTAAGTGCTGGTGCGGTCAAGCCTTAGTGAGATGTACCAGGTCTCTGAGACTCACCCCTACCTACTGGGAGTCAGGAGGCAAGAGTATGGGAAACTGAGAACATTCCAAAACTGAAAAAAAATGCACTAGAAAGAATAAGTGCAATAAGACAAGAAACTGCCCAGAAAATTAGGTACCCTAAGAAAATGAGGCAGATGATCACTGCTGTGATGTAGACATTCCATCTGTATTGCATCTCATTGCCAACCAGGTGACAGCCCAGGTCATAGAGCATCCTCACCATCTTGCTTTTCATTCACTTACGTGGTCACAGCTTCAAAGGTATGAAATTTCTAACAAGGCTTATCCTCAACTTCACATTTAAGGTAAGTGGTGTTGGCTATCCATTGAACATCAGTTCCATTGAGGGCCATTGGTTTATTTTTTTTATTGTATATGCCACAGCTTTATATTTTGCTCAGGCTGTGGGCCAGGGTAGTCAACTTGCAGTGCTCCTTCCCCTTCAGAGATACCTTCACCATTAAGTTTGGGTTCTTCCTTTGTGAGGTGACTCCTCTAGAGCCACCTTACTTCTGGATAGTGCACTCGACTTGTTCTCCACTGCAAGGGTTGATATAATTTAAATGTGTAATTACCTGAGATTGAGCTATCTCAATGCAGCTAGCTTCAGGGAGCCATCATTCAACCCCCTTCAGAAAGAGGCATTTCATTGCATTCAATGCTGTTCTTTTCAAGGAAGCAGTATAAGGCACCTTGGTGTATCTCTCATCTTCTATCTTTGAGTGTTACTGCCAGTGGCCTCTAGTTTATTGTGCACCCTATACTCATCCTGTAGTGGTAGTGCAAAAAGAGAGCACAATAGGTCTAGTCAGACCTCAGTGGGTGTCTGACATTAACCTTAAATTTATCTGCACTCTTTTTAATGAATTTAATAGAGAGCTAGTAACCAACTTCTCTCACAGCAACTACTATGACTTACAGTATATTATTACACATTGAAGGCATATCAATTTTGTTTGTAGTTTAAATAATTTGTAATATTTGATTTACAAGGTAATAGTAAGAGTTGCTATCTATTCAGTTTATACTTTCATTGCATATATTTCCTTTACCTACTACCGTAGAAGCGAAATATGGATATAGTACAAGATTTTTCAACAATTTTTTCAGCTTGTCTGTTTTGGCACTTCTTGTGATGTCTGTTTCCTGGTTTTTCCTTGATTGCTGGTTTCTGTGTTCCTAATACTGTTACATGGTAGTAATTGGCCTTGGCAGAGCTTCAGTTGCTGGCATTTGGGATGGATGTATCCTTGCCTCCCTTCCTCTGGCTGTCTTTGGTGTTTTTTTCACATTTGACCAGTTCATACTCTTCTGGAGCCTTCCTGTTCTCCAGATTGTGTTTGGAGTTTTTATCTTTTCCTTGCTTTCAGGGTCTTCCCTACAGATGAGGGCTTCATTTACAAGTTGATTTTTCCTCAAGCTCTACCTTCTGGCTTAAGGGTTGGGAATGTCATACTCTTTCCCTAAAGTTTATTTTTGTGTCTTTGGGCCAAGTAATGATTTTATTCGCCTCCAGCCTCCACTGCCATTGTTTTAGAATGCGACCTCTGCATTCTGGAGGGTCTGTTAGTCATTAACGCATTGTTTGTCTGGATGGGGCTGCAAAATATATGATCTGTCCTGTTGCTGTAGTTTTGAGTTATTTATGCACTCTTTAGATTGAGGCATTGTTTGTCAACCCTGTATCTCATATTTTGTGCTCCTTGTTTACATTGTGGCATCAGTTACTTGCTGTATTACTGTCAGGTGCCAAATTTTCTTTGAGCAATTGCAGTTTTTTTGCAGTAATACTTTGTTTTTTTTTTATTTTTTTATTTTTTGTCTGGGTTAATCTCTGATCACTAAGCTCTCTTC
The DNA here is from genome assembly GCA_020271785.1 of Procambarus virginalis. Classification (NCBI taxonomy): domain Eukaryota; kingdom Metazoa; phylum Arthropoda; class Malacostraca; order Decapoda; family Cambaridae; genus Procambarus; species Procambarus virginalis. Next base: position 16,244 of record WNGS01011460.1, read on the forward strand.
GCTTCATTGAGGAGAGCCAGATTCTGGTCCTGGCTCCCAGTTGGCAAGGGTGGGTCTCAGAGACCTGGTACATTTATCTAAGGCTTAACTGGACTAGCATTTATCTCAGGGAGTTAGTGAGAACATCGCCAGAAAAGGGCATTTAATTTAGTGCTTGATTTATTCATTACATTTTCTCAAATTCCCTACTACTGTAGTGTTAAATCTGTTTAGATCTGTTTAGTGTTGGTGGGATACAAGATGAAAATTGAAAGAAATCCTTCTAAGTACTATATATATTGTCTTTGAAGAAATTGTTTATACAGTACATAATATAATCTTTTCTTACATGCTGTATTTTTTAAATTCATTACAGTGATTTACATTGCCAC
>WNGS01011462.1:0-13267 GCA_020271785.1 Procambarus virginalis
CTTCACTCTCCGCCACCAGAGAAAACATTGACAAAGGTTAAGAAAACATTTTCTTCCCTAAAGCAAATCCAGCATAACAATAATGTTTCCTTGTCTTTGTTGAGTGAGAAGTGTGAGAGAGATGAAACTAAGTAAAACACGACACGTTTCACCTCACTTCCCTGGAACACAAACCGAAACTGTCTCTTTTTCTGCTTATTACAACTTGTAATAAAGTTGTTACATCTTGGCTTAACGTGTTTATGACGTATTGGAACGTTGTTACAACTTGCTATATTGGTTGTTATAACTGGTTAGGAGGTGTTAAAACCTGCTCGAACGTTGTACCAACGTCGTAGTTTCGGTGTGTGTTTGGCGGGTTGGTGCTTCAGGCAGCTGAGTGTACATTACTTCGTGTTAAGGGAGACTAACATGAACTTTTCTTAATTATTGTACTTTATAGTCTAAGACTGAGGGAGGGAAGGTAGGTATTATAATATTAATAATAACTCATTGTCTTACGGGGACAGGAAGCCAGAATGTATTCAAACATGTTAGGCTTATATCGAAGTCCACCACCCACCGCTGGGTTGAATTACAGACCCCACACACACACGGTACACACCACACACACGGTACACACCATAACACGGTACACACGGTACACACCATACACACGGTACACACCATAACACGGTACACACCATACACACGGTACACACCATAACACGGTACACACGGTACACACCATACACACGGTACACACCATAACACGGTACACACCATACACACGGTACACACCATACACACGGTACACACCATAACACGGTACACACTATACACACGGTACACACCATACACACGGTACATGCTGGCATAGACAGCCTGTGGTAGACCAGCAGAAGACATTAATACGGGTGTTTCATCAGCAGTGACAAAGAGAATATTTCAACAAATATCTGAGGAAAATCTCACTATCCTGACATCTTCACCAAGACCTGAATGTCTGCCAACGATATTTATCATAATAGTTAATGCTACAACCATTATGACATATATTGTTGGGAGACATTCACATATGGACTAATAGAACAAGAACCCGGCAATGTGATGTTATAGTGGCCAGAATACGCCTGGGATATAGACGTATCTGGCAACTCTCTTAATTAAAACCCAAGTGTCTAATACACCAGGTGTCAACTTTGTGAAAGTGTTCAATACACCGTGTGTCAACTTTGTGAATGTGTTCAATACACCGTGTGTCAACTTTGTGAATGTGTTCAATACACCGTGTGTCAACTTTGTGAAAGTGTTCAATACACCAAGTGTGTCAACTTTGTGAAAGTGTTCAATACACCGTGTGTCAACTTTGTGAATGTGTTCAATACACCGTGTGTCAACTTTGTGAATGTGTTCAATACACCGTGTGTCAACTTTGTGACAGTGTTCAATACACCGTGTGTCAACTTTGTGAAAGTGTTCAATACACCGTGTGTCAACTTTGTGAAAGTGTTCAATACACCGTGTGTCAACTTTGTGAAAGTGTTCAATACACAATGTGTCAACTTTGTGAAAGAGAAAACATGCACTCCCTTAAACATTATAGTCAAGAATGTCCCATATTGACGGCTGACTTTCGCCCTCCTGGGCTAAGGTATGCTGAACTGTGTAACAACTATACGAGTACTGGAACACTTGATGATACATTGGACTTGTACCCAAGATTGACTATGTAACGCATCAGTTATACAATGTTTGTCACGTAATTATAAACTGAGCCTTTAAAAGCATCCTAATCACCATCCGTTGTTAAGTGCTTAATAACACACGTGTTTGTATAGCATATGTATCTTACCCTGGCAGAGTAGGAGAGATATAAATGTATATGTGTATGCGTGTATGTGTATACACGACATGCGTATGCTGGTCAATACTGCATTTCACCATTGTAAATGCACACATAATAATAGTTCAGATCATCACTCTTGACGTCAAAAGCTGTTGACGTCACTACTGACGACATAATCGCCTGTGACGTCATGGCCCATGACCCCAGGGAGAGAGTGACCTTTGACCTTCAGCTCTACCATCTATGACGTCATCCGCTCACACAGTGTGAACTTTGACTCGTTCATCTCTAAAGATCAAGCTCTGGCGTCATCACTTTTGAAGTCATCACCTTTGATAAAAATGAGTCCTGTATGACCCACGGTCATGGTCGCCCACGGTCATGGTCGCCCACGGTCATGGTCACCCACGGTCATGGTCGCCCACGGTCATGGTCGCCTACGGTCATGGTCGCCCACGGTCATGGTCGCCCACGGTCATGGTCGCCCACGGTCATGGTCACCCACGGTCATGGTCACCCACGGTCATGGTCGCCCACGGTCATGGTCACCTACGGTCATGGTCGCCCACGGTCATGGTCGCCCACGGTCATGGTCGCCCACGGTCATGGTCACCCACGGTCATGGTCACCCGCGGTCATGGTCGCCCACGGTCATGGTCGCCCACGGTCATGGTCGCCCACGGTCATGGTCGCCCACGGTCATGGTCACCCACGGTCATGGTCGCCCACGGTCATGGTCACCCACGGTCATGGTCACCCACGGTCATGGTCACCCACGGTCATGGTCACCCACGGTCATGGTCACCCACGGTCATGGTCACCCACGGTCATGGTCACTCACGGTCATGGTCGCCCACGGTCATGGTCACCCACGGTCATGGTCACCCACGGTCATGGTCACCCACGGTCATGGTCACCCACGGTCATGGTCACCCACGGTCATGGTCGCCCACGGTCATGGTCACCCACGGTCATGGTCGCCCACGGTCATGGTCGCCTACGGTCATGGTCACCCATGGTCATGGTCACCCACGGTCATGGTCGCCCACGGTCATGGTCACCCACGGTCATGGTCGCCCACGGTCATGGTCGCCTACGGTCATGGTCACCCATGGTCATGGTCACCCATGGTCATGGTCGCCGACGGTCATGGTCACCCATGGTCATGGTCACCCATGGTCATGGTCGCCCACGGTCATGGTCGCCCATGCGGGTACTCACCTAGATGTGCTTGCAGGATCGAGCTAGGCTCGCAGCCCCAGATTAATACAATGACTCATTGATCACGGTTTTATCGTATTTACATTAACAACTCTGGATCAAATTATCTTCAACGACGTCAACGTCTAACTTGTTCCACTTACTGACATCTCTAACACTGAGAAAGTTGTTTCTGGCGTCCGTGTGACACACTTGCGTCTCCCTCTATGTCCTCTCGACCTGTTGTTGAGAGAGCTGAGTAATGCTGCTCTGACTGCCGCCTCAGTTTTCCTTAGACTTATGACCTATGCATCAGAAAATTACAAACACGACGACGGTTCGGTCCGTCGTGGACCTTTGTCATGTCGTGGAATATTCTACGACTTAGTAATGGTCCGAGACGGACCGAAACGTTGTTCTGGGAGGACACCTGACCATGTCCTACTAAGTGGTTAAACCTCATGATAACAACTTGACATAAATATTATATTGTGCTTGATGGTAAATATGTTGGGGCAACTCCTGACCCGGTAGTTCGATCTCAACAACATAGTTTCGAATCCTCCTCACGGCTCCTATTGATTTTCTCATACTTGTTAACGAGACGAGTCTGTAGTTTAATGGTTTCTGTCTTCCCCTTTTCTTGCAGACTGGCACCACGTTAGCCATTGTTCTTCGGTCATGTACTTGTCAATAAGCATCTTATAATAGCCTTCGCTGCCTCTTGGTAAATGTTTGTGTATCACTATGTAGTCCACTGCCACTGTGGTAGAGAACTGCACCACAACACGCCCTCTTCTCCCACTGTTATTATACCACCCAATTTGGTGGCTTAAGTCCACCTTGTTGCCTGCCGCCTCAGCGTTAAGGCGCCTCGACGTCTCGACTAGTTCAACTTTTTGCACTTGTATTCTATCATGCTCTGACGCTGCTTTTGCTTCACATTATCCGTGGATTATATTTGACCGCCTCCTCTGCCATCCTCCTTTATGCTGGCTCCTGCCACACATTGTTGTATTCCTATTGTGTCTGTATCTTTATACTTCTTGTCCTTTCTCACTTTATCATTTGCATTATCACATTAGAGCAATTTCCTGAAGTCGATCCTCCAATTTCCGTAGACTATTCTCGTTTTCTCCCACTAATTTACAGCTTAGTCCGTGCATGGTGTTGGTCCCCCCCCCCCTGTCTCAGTCCCTGTTAGTTCACTCACCTTCCTGTGTCTTGTCAAGCCTTGCTGATGCCTCTTCCCTTTCTCCATCACCCTAATGTCTATATAACAGTCCCCCAGCACCTGTCGCTGCTTCTCCGCCTCACCCTCCATATGTCGCACTATTTCTCTTTCAAATTCCAGGATCATATCCTTTATTCCAGGATCATATCCCTTCCTCTCGACACATTCCTTTATCAGGTGTAATCCTGTTCTCCTCCCCACTGTGACTACACGCTTGCTCCTGCTTGACCCCCTCACACTTCCTGGTGTTGTCATTGCAATACACTGCCTTAGCCAGCAAGTGTTCCAGTTACCTTGTCTTGCTTTCTTCAACACAGTGTGTGTATTTCACCTAGTTGTATTCTCCTAGTTGTGCTGGCGGGGGTTGAGCTCTGCTCTTTCGGCCCGCCTCTCAAATGTCAATCATTCAACTGTTACTAACTACTAACTTATTTTTTTACACACACACACACACACACACACACACACACACACACACACACACACACACACACACACACACACACACACACACATGTTCTGTCTTCGTTGGAAGACAGAAGAGTTAGGGGGGACATGATCACCACATTCAAAATTCTCAGGGGAATCGACAGGGTTGATAAAGACAGGCTGTTTAACACAAGGGGCACACGCACTAGGGGACACAGGTGGAAGCTGAGTGCCCAAATGAGCCACAGAGATATTAGAAAGAACTTTTTTAGTGTCAGAGTGGTTGACAAATGGAATGCATTAGGAAGCGATGTGGTGGAGGCTGACTCCATACACAGTTTCAAATGTAGATATGATAGAGCCCATTAGGCTCAGGAAACTGTACACCTGTTGATTGACGGTTGAGAGGCGGGACCAAAGAGCCAGAGCTCAACCCCCGCAAGCACAACTAGGTGAGTACAACTAGGTGAGTACACACACACACACACACACACACACACACACACACAGCCAGGAAGCAGCCCGTAACATCTGTCTAACTCCCAGGTACTCGTTAACTGCTCTGAGTGTGTGTGTGTACTCACCTATTGGTACTCAGCTATTTGTGTCTGCAGAATCGAGCACTGACTCTTGGATCCTGCCTTTCGAGCCATCGGTTGTTTACATCAATGACTCCTGTACCATCCCCTCTATCATTTCTAGTTTTTAAATTGTGAATAGAATTTGCTTCCACAACCTGTTCCCCAAGTGCATTCCATTTTCCCACTACTCTCACGCTAAAAAAACTTCCTAACATCTCTGTGACTCATCTGAGTTCCAGCTTCCACCCATGTCCCCTCGTTCTGTTACTATTCTGTGTGAACATTTAGTCTATTTCCACTTTGTCAAGTCCCCTTAGTATTTTATACGTTCCTATCATATCCCCCCTCTCCCTTCTTTTTTCTAGTGTCGTAAGGTTCAGATCCTTCAGGCGCACTTCATATCCCATCTCTCGTAACTCTGGGACGAGCCTCATCGCAAACTTCTGAACATTTCCAGTTTCCTTATGTGTTTCTTCAGGTGGGGACTCCATTATGGGACTGGCCTCACGTAGGCAGTGTAGAGCGCCCTAAAAGCCTCCTCACTTAGGTTTCTGAATGATGTTCTACTTTTTGCCAGTGTTTAGTGCGCTGTTGTCGTTATCCGATTTACATGTGCCTCAGGAGTTAGATTAGATGTTACATCCACTCCCAGGTCTCTTTCTCGAGTCGTCACAGGTAGGAAGTTCCCTTTCATTATGTACTGTCCCTTTGGTCTCCTATCACCTGAGCCCATTTCCATAACTTTACATTTGCTCGTGTTGAACTCCAATAGCCATTTCTGTGACCATCTCTGCAACCTGTTCAAGTCCTCTTGGAGGATCCTACAATCCTCATCTGTCACAACTCTTCTCATCAACTTTGCAATTCTATTAGAAATATAATTGTCCCAGCACCGATCCTTGAGGTACTTCACTTGTTACTGTTCGCCAGTCCGACTTCTCGCCCCTTACGTAACTCTCGGGCTCCTTCCTGTTAGGTAGTTCCTTACCCATGCTAGGGCCTTTCCCCCCACCCCCGCCTGCCTCTCGAGTTTGAACAGCAGTCTCATGTGCGGTGCTGTATCAAAGGCTTTTTTGTCAGTCCAGAAATATGCAGTCTGGCCCAACCTTCTCGGTCCTGTGTGTGTTTTTGTGTGTGTGTGCGTGTGTTGTGTGTGTGTGTGTGTGTGTGTGTGTGTGTGTGTGTGTGTGTGTGTGTGTGTATGTGTGTATGTGTGTGTGTGTGTGTGTGTGTGTGTGTGTGTGTGTGTGGTGTGTGTGTGTATGTGTGTATGTGTGTATGTGTGTGTGTGTGTGTGGTGTGTGTGTGTGTGTGTGTGTGTGTTGTGTGCGCGCGCGCGCGTGCGTGCACATGTGTATTTACGTATAAACCCTGACGCCTATATTCATATATGTGAATATGTATACGTGTGCGAACACGTCTTTTACAAAATGAGAAATGTATATTTTATTGCAAGAACAATTAATATGGAGAATTAATCAGCATACATTATACTTAACACTACCACTGAATAATATTTGAATGACATGAAACGCGCTCACTCCCACTGAAGCAATATATATATATATGTTTAATTCAACACATCATATCAGTAGCGTAACGCTCAAACTTTATCCCAGTAGTGAAACGAATATGAACTATAATAATGGAACACAAACTTTATCCCATATAGCAAAGGAACACAAACTATACACATATAGTAAAAACACAATATACACATAAAGTAAAGAACACAAACACAGAATCTTTTAGAAAACGCCGAGAAGAACACAAGACACATGACACATGTCCTCACCTGGTCCACAGCGAGGACACATAATGAAGGAAGCTTCACTGAACGATACATGTATCCTAGAGCATATTCTCTCATTGTCTGCTGATGATGCAAAAATTATGAGGATTACGTCAACCTCGGGAAGATGGATTGTGAGAACAGACTCACATGGAGGACCGGACACCGGAGAGCTAAGATGCTGGACGGGGCTACAAGAAACTTATTAAGCCAACACGTCAAGTGAAGTGGATGCTTCATGTGTGGAGGCTTCCTGTCCTTCACGTGTGGAGGCTTCCTGTCCTTCACGTGTGGAGGCTTCCTGTCCTTCACGTGTGGAAGGCTTCCTGTCCTTCACGTGTGGAGGCTTCCTGTCCTTCACGTGTGGAGGCTTCTTGTCCTTCACGTGTGGAAGGCTTCCTGTCCTTCACGTGTGGAAGGCTTCCTGTCCTTCACGTGTGGAAGATTCCTGCCTTTCACGTGTGGAGACTTCCTGTCCTTCACGTGTGGAGGCTTCCTGTCCTTCACGTGTGGAGACTTCCTGTCCTTCACGTGTGGAGGCTTCCTGTCCTTCACGTGTGGAGGCTTCCTATTCTTCACGTGTGGAAGGCTTCCTGTCCTTCACGTGTGGAAGGCTTCCTGTCCTTCACGTGTGGAGGCTTCCTGTCCTTCACGTGTGGAGGCTTCCTGTCCTCACGTGTGGAAGGCTTCCTGTCCTTCACGTGTGGAGGCTTCCTGTCTTTCACGTGTGGAGACTTCCTGTCCTTCACGTGTGGAGGCTTCCTGTCCTTCACGTGTGGAAGGCTTCCTGTCCTTCACGTGTGGAGGCTTCCTGTCCTTCACGTGTGGGGTGGACGGGTGGTCAGACGGGAAGTGACTCTCACCAAGTTTGGACAGCTCACTGTCCTCTCCATAGTAACGTTAGTTTCCCCTAAAACCAAGTTTACAAAGTTTACCAGAGAAAACTTTACCAGTGTATTCTTTATGGTAAAAAGTTTGCCAACATCATTGTTCCACATCATGTGATAAATGTTCGTCTCACTCTACCTTCCAATATGTCCAGATTGTATCCTCAAGGGCCGCTAGGATTGAACAAGCGTTTAAGCAACGAATTACGAAACCTGTTATCTTTTGACAATCATGGCCGCTTTGTTGACATATATTAAACAGTTTACGAGCCTGGAAGCTTCACACACCCGAGGTTATTGTTGTTGTAAACAACCTCGTAATGCTACGGAACTCACAAACTGTTTAATGTAAGCAAAGCCGCCATGATGGCTGAAAGGTGTACATGTTTCGTAGGAGGTTGTGTATACGTTGATGAATCCTGGCTTTGTTCAGCATATTATTGCTCTTAACTACGGTATTACTGGGTCAGGTAGAGCTCTGTGGCATAATGGTCTACGTCCGTAGATCACACCTACGGACCCCGGTTCAATCCCTAGGTAGAACAGAAACAGTTGGACACGTTTCTTTTCACCTGATGCGCCTGTTCACCTAGCACTAAAGAAGGTACACAGGGCCACACACTAGAAAGTGAAGGGGCGACGACGTTTCGGTCCGTCCTGGACCATTCTCAAGTCTCACAGTCGACTTGAGTCGTCGTCCCTTCACTTTCTAGTGTGTGGTCTGGTCAACATTCTTCAACCACGTTGTTGTGACTCATCGCCTGCATAGGTATCCAGGAGTTAGTCAATGTTGTGGTATGCATTATGCGAAAGATCAGTAGTTGGCCAAGGAAGACCTCGGCTGTTATGTTATGAGCGAGAACACTACACCGGCCTTGTCTTGTTCTTTATATAAAGCTTAATATTAAATAGGAGCTGCCTCGTATGGACCAATAGGAGCTGCCTCGTATGGACCAATAGCAGCTGCCTCGTATGAACCAATAGGATCTGCCTCGTATGGACCAATAGGTGCTGCCTCGTATGGACCAATAGGAGCTGCCTCGTATGAACCAATAGGAGCTGCCTCGTATGAACCAATAGGAGCTGCCTCGTATGGACCAATAGGAGCTGCCTCGTATGGACCAATAGGAGCTGCCTCGTATGGACCAATAGCAGCTGCCTCGTATGGACCAATAGGAGCTGCCTCGTATGGACCAATAGGAGCTGCCTCGTATGGACCAATAGGAGCTGCCTCGTATGGACCAATAGGAGCTGCCTCGTATGAACCAATAGGAGCTGCCTCGTATGGACCAATAGGAGCTGCCGCGTATGGACCAATAGGAGCTGCCTCGTATGAACCAATAGGAGCTGCCTCGTATGAACCAATAGGAGCTGCCTCGTATGGACCAATAGGAGCTGCCTCGTATGGACCAATAGGAGCTGCCTCGTATGGACCAATAGCAGCTGCCTCGTATGGACCAATAGGAGCTGCCTCGTATGAACCAATAGGAGCTGCCTCGTATGGACCAATAGGAGCTGCCTCGTATGGACCAATAGGAGCTGCCTCGTATGGACCAATAGCAGCTGCCTCGTATGAACCAATAGCAGCTGCCTCGTATGGACCAATAGCAGCTGCCTCGTATGGACCAATAGGAGCTGCCTCGTATGGACCAATAGGAGCTGCCTCGTATGGACCAATAGGAGCTGCCTCGTATGAACCAATAGGAGCTGCCTCGTATGGACCAATTGGAGCTGCCTCGTATGGACCAATAGCAGCTGCCTCGTATGAACCAATAGGAGCTGCCTCGTATGGACCAACTGGAGCTGCCTCGTATGGACCAATAGCAGCTGCCTCGTATGGACCAATAGCAGCTGCCTCGTATGGACCAATAGCAGCTGCCTCGTATGGACCAATAGCAGCTGCCTCGTATGGACCAATAGCAGCTGCCTCGTATGGACCAATAGCAGCAGCCTCGTATGGACCAATAGGAGCTGTCTCGTATGGACCAATAGGAGCTGTTTCGTATGGACCAATAGAAGCTGTCTCGTATGGATCAATAGCAGCTGCCTCGTATGGACCAATAGGAGCTGCCTCGTATGGACCAATAGGAGCTGTTTCGTATGGACCAATAGAAGCTGTCTCGTATGGATCAATAGCAGCTGCCTCGTATGGACCAATAGGAGCTGCCTCGTATGGACCAATAGGAGCTGCCTCGTATGGACCAATAGCAGCTGCCTCGTATGGACCAATAGGAGCTGCCTCGTATGGACCAATAGCAGCTGCCGCGTATGGACCAATAGCAGCTGCCTCGTATGGACCAATAGGAGCTGCCGCGTATGGACCAATAGGAGCTGCTTCCTATGGACCAATAGCAGCTGCCTCGTATGGACCAATAGCAGCTGCCTCGTATGGACCAATAGGAGCTGTCTCGTATGGACCAATAGCAGCTGCCTCGTATGGACCAATAGCAGCTGCCTCGTATGGACCAATAGCAGCTGCCTCGTATGGACCAATAGCAGCTGCCTCGTATGGACCAATAGGAGCTGTCTCGTATGGACCAATAGCAGCTGCCTCGTATGGACCAATAGCAGCTGCCTCGTATGGACCAATAGGAGCTGTCTCGAATGGACCAATAGCAGCTGCCTCGTATGGACCAATAGCAGCTGCCTCGTATGGACCAATAGGAGCTGCCTCGTATGGACCAATAGCAGCTGCCGCGTATGGACCAATAGGAGCTGCCTCGTATGGACCAATAGCAGCTGCCTCGTATGGACCAATAGGAGCTGCCTCGTAATGGACCAATAGCAGCTGCCTCGTATGTGCCAATAGGACCTTGATGGCTCTATTGTGGACCACAACGGCACTGTTGTGGACCAGCCTACAACAGTGTTAGGTGTAATAGCAGTAATGACCGCTGTTGTGGTTCTCGCCTTCGAAATACTTCACAATATTTAATGTGTCATTGGCAACAACACACAACACTGGTGTGTGTGTGTACACCCAGAGTGTGTACACCCAGAGTGTGTACACCCAGAGTGTGTACACGGTGAAGGTGTAGCTAAGTGTAGCACCCAGCCGTTGGTGTTAAAATTAACGCTAACATTAGCGGTTAACGTAAGACTCTAAAAACAATGTACTTACTATATATAATGAGGCGAATTGTACTCTTGTGTTCGCTCGCGGGGTCTCTGGGCCGTAAGAAAACACGTGTTGCGGGAACACATGTAGAGAACATGTTCTCTATATGTTCATGTTCTCTTAATTTAGAGAACATGTTCTCTACATGTTCATGTTCTCTTAATTTAGAGAACATGTTCTCTACATGTTCATGTTCTCTTAATTTAGAGAACATGTTCTCTACATGTTCATGTTCTCTTAATTTGGAGAACATGTTCTCTACATGTTCATGTTCTCTTAATTTAGAGAACATGTTCTCTACATGTTCATGTTCTCTTAATTTAGAGAACATGTTCTCTACATGTTCATGTTCTCTTAATTTAGATAACATGTTCTCTACATGTTCATGTTTTCTTAATTTAGAGAACATGTTCTCTACATGTTCATGTTTTCTTAATTTAGAGAACATGTTCTCTACATGTTCATGTTTTCTTAATTTAGAGAACATGTTCTCTACATGTTCATGTTCTCTTAATTTAGAGAACATATTCTCTACATGTTCATGTTTTCTTAATTTAGAGAACATGTTCTCTACATGTTCATGTTTTCTTAATTTAGAGAACATGTTCTCTACATGTTCATGTTCTCTTAATTAGGAATCATGTGCAACAAATGTTGTTCTAGTATCCGGTTCATCTTCTGGGTCTGAGGGATTGTACGGGGTGCTGCCAGCAACAGCCTCGATGATCAAGGACAACTCTGGGATATACATACTGTGAGGTGTAGCGGAATTATCTGTGTATCTAGACTGAGGTGGACTGTGGCCGGCCGTCCCTGGTAGTTTATTGTGCACCCCATACTTATCCTGTGAGCGGTAGTTTATTGTGCACCCCATACTTATCCTGTGAGCGGTAGTTTATTGTGCACCCCATACTTATCCTGTGAGCGGTAGTTTATTGTGCACCCCATACTTATCCTGTGAGCGGTAGTTTATTGTGCACCCCATACTTATCCTGTGAGCGGTAGTTTATTGTGCACCCCATACTCGTCCTGTGAGCGGTAGTTTATTGTGCACCCCATACTCGTCCTGTGAGCGGTAGTTTATTGTGCACCCCATACTCGTCCTGTGAGCGGTAGTTTATTGTGCACCCCATACTCATCCTGTGAGCGGTAGTTTATTGTGCACCCCATACTCGTCCTGTGAGCGGTAGTTTATTGTGCACCCCATACTCGTCCTGTGAGCGGTAGTTTATTGTGCACCCCATACTCGTCCTGTGAGCGGTAGTTTATTGTGCACCCCATACTCGTCCTGTGAGCGGTAGTTTATTGTGCACCCCATACTCGTCCTGTGAGCGGTAGTTTATTGTGCACCCCATACTCATCCTGTGAGCGGTAGTTTATTGTGCACCCCATACTCGTCCTGTGAGCGGTAGTTCATTGAGAGCCACTTTACTGACCAACTTGTTGGTTGGTCAGTAAAGTATTGTGGTGGTCTTAATAACCCTTCAGAGGTCGATAGGTCTTCAGCTCTATCAACCTCGGGGTTGAAGATTCAGATACCTCTGTATCTTCTCTGACTTTGTCTTGTGTTTAAAAATGTATAGATTTCAGGCGGGAGCTGCATACTCCAGGATTGGTTTAACATATGTGGTAAACAAAGTTGTGAATGATTCGTTTCACAAGTTTCTAAAGCCAATGTGTGTTGGCCAATCAAGTATATGCTGCTGATGATATCCTATTGATGTGGGTTTTGCAGACAGGTTTGGTGAGATGTCAATCTCCAAATCTTTCTTTTAACTTGATTGTTGAATCATTTCACCTCCCAGATGGTACCTTGTGTTCAGCATCCTGCTTCCTTCACCTAATTTCATTACGTTACACTTTCCTGAGTTAAACTTTAGCAACCATTTTCTACATTATTTCTTCAGTTAGTCCAGGTCGTCTTATAGTCTCTGTCTTGATTCTTCTCATAATTCTTGCATCATCAGCAAACATTGAGAGGAATGAGTCTATACCCTCTGGAAGATCGTTCACATATATTAGAAACATGATGGGTCCAAGTACTGAGCCCTGTGGGACTCTGCTGGTGACATCTCGCCACTCTGATGTCTCCCCCCTCACCGTTACTCGCTGTTCCTGTTGCTTAGATATCCCTTATCCACTGGAGCACCTTACCTCTTATTCCTGCCTGTTATTCCAACTTTTGTAACAGCCTCTTA
>WNGS01011465.1:0-16364 GCA_020271785.1 Procambarus virginalis
CATGATATCTGATAATGGCTCAAACTTTTGTGGCAGGAGAAGCCTGTTACGAGAGATTTGGAATCATCAGAAGTGCAGTCTGTCATGCAGAGACGACATTGCCACTGGAAATTTATTGCTCCCAGAGCCCCCTAGCAAGGTGGGTTCTACGAACGAATGAAGGGGCTGTCAAGAAACGTTTTAAGAAAGACCTTGCATCGACAGAAAATTAGTTACTCAGAACTCCAAACACTCGTCGTGGAAATTGAGGCGCGAGTCAACAATCGCCCATTAACTTATATCTATCAGATGATTTCTCACAGAGAGAGCCTCTGAGTCCTCGCATTTAATATATGGAGGCCTGCTGAGCCCTCTGATACCTTTGGCAGAAGAGGACCCCGTCGATCCTTCCTATGTATCCAGGAGTGACTTAGTACAAAGTTACCAACATCTCTCTAGAGTAATTGAAAGGTGGAATGAGGTGTGGACTCGAGAGTACCTCACCGCTCTACGAGAGTACCACTATGGAGCTTCGAGCCCCTATAATAAAGTGCAGCTTAAACCAGGAGACCTAGTATTAGTTGACAGTGATGGACCAAGGTCAGAATGGCCTATAGGCAAAATTGTTGCAATCCACCCAGATCACCAAGGTATCCTGAGAGTAGTACGAATTTTGTGCAAAGGCACTACTACTCTAAAGACATTAGAGAAGGTGGTACCTCTGGAATTAGCAGAACGAGAGTGTTTATCAGAACCAGCTTCAACAGTTTCCGAGGACAACAATTCTGATCCACCGAGCACACGCCCCATTAGAGCAGCTGCTCAACAATGTAAAAAGGAAACTACAAGCCTATTATAGCTCTGACTAAGAGCAAATAATTTTTCATCCTATTTGAGTGATCATGATGATACTGTGTTGTGATGTCTAGTAACCAATCAGCTACAAGTCACAATGACCCAGACATTCACCTCACAGTAGAGTTTCAGTTACTTGAATTGTATGATTCAATCATTAAGTTGTGTAACTATTAATTATGACATTAATTGTTTCATGTCTTAAATTCTTGTATGTCCTTGGCATTTACGGGACATCCGTTGTGTGTGTACTAACATACTAACTTCGGGATAGGTACGTCAGTACTCTACATGGCACTGCGACCCGAGTTCTCCCCCCGGAGTTATGTTGGAAATTTCCAACTTATCATCCATTATTATATCATGATAAATACTATTAACTTACTATTGCAGTAGCTCTTAACATCACTAACCGTAGTGTTAATATAAATTAATCTGAGCATATTGCTGATAATATTACTCCTGATAATGTAAATCAAGAGTTATTAATTGAAATTATTCAGTAACAGTTTTTATTCTGTTAGGATCGAATGCTCTGGAGAGGTATAAATCACATCTCCATTTCTCGCTAGAGATCATTTATCGAGAATATTATAATTATTAATTCCCCATAATTCCAACCCAGTTCATATTATCGCATTTCATCCATAATTGCGGGGAAAAAATAATTGGTGTTTAATAATTTCCGTGGTGAATGCGAGAGCGGGGAGAGGGAGGGCGGCGACGATATTACATCAGCAAGGCACGTGCACGAGACAGCGTGGGAGAAACACAAGGCTTCGCTGAGAATTCTTATCGACAAGAATTACGTTGATACTCAGTTAATAAGTGGAATTTACTCGCCTAAGTGTTCTCTAGTGCCTCAGCAGTGAATAAAGCGTCTACAATTACCACCAGGACCCGTAATTAACTGTGCAACGCAGTGAACACTGTGTCCGGCAGACGCTCATTTCGGCAGACCTTAGTACTCAGTTACGCTCCTAAGTATTATATTTGATGCATCAAGTAGATAGTACCTTAGTGAGTAGTTTGTCGTTATGAAGAATGAACACCAATAATCAAACCGTGTATTTGAGACGCCAGCAAGATTCTCATCAATCGTGTTATTTACCTCGAGTTATTTCTCTATGGGGATTCCGTGACCACGAGGACGAATGATGAACTGGCGTTAGAAATCGTCTTACAGCTAAGACACATTTTTCTTATAAATTTATTCAATTTGATTATTGATTCTATAATTATTGCCAGATTTGGTAATTAATGTTCATTCTTTAACTGTGCTCAATATTTATGCTCAGTGATTAATGATGATTATAATATAATTTGATTACCATATATTTGAATATATTGTAGTTAGATTTACCATATTATTAACCCAATAATGAACTAGTGACGAACCACACTGGTTCCTAGATATATATGAACTTCTAGAAATAACCCCCCAATGTTGATATTTGAGGCTTTAGCGTTAATTAATAATTACAGTCTTCATTATTTTCAAGTGAATATTCATTGAATGAGTTTCCATAGACACTGGTTCTCTGGTGTCATTCTAATGATCATTTTTATTTGTTTTCCCTCTTTTCTCAAAAGCGGGTGGTCCTTCGATTTATTTCAATACAATAATTAAATAATTTATTTTCTGAGTTCAAGCCCCAGATACCCAACAGATTCCAGTGTTACAGGAAAAGATTCCGAGAATGTACCCGTTCGCCAGGTAAATCTTATGCAGAGATGGCGAGGGACATGGAGAGAAGATTTCTGAAGTGGTTGGAATCTGAAGGAGCTAAGTCAGCTGAGGATATCAAACGGCTAATGGTCATGGATAAATTTATGTCCGTGCTCTCTTCTGAGATCTGGATTAGAGTCAAGGAGGCGGACATAGAAGACCTGAGGGCTGCTGCTGACAGAGGTGACATGTTGGAGGAAGCCTTGCGACCACGCGGAGAGGGACCGCACCGACCGTCAGTATACTCCGGCTATGGGAGTAGTTATAGGAAGACGGAAGGATGGAGGACAGGAACGAGTTCTCCAAAGTCTCACCTCTCGAGTGGAAACGGTAGGTGACTGAAAAGTTCTGTAGAACCAGTCAAGAACCCCCTAGCTGAGAGTGCAGGATCTGTTGTGCCGAGAGACGCTACGAGGGAGATGACAGAAGGCGCTAGGAATACCCACAGAGCGACGGCCTCTGGAGGCGTGGCCAGGGCGAGCGGTGGTGGAAGGTCACCGCCAAGAAGGGTCCGCTGCTACAACTGTGGAGGATTTGGACACTTCACATGGAAATGCAAATGCCCTAAGCAGCGGGAGAACGTTGCTTTCGTTCGGGTGGAGGACCAAATGACCGAGAGCGTGCGGGGTGAGCCCGTACCAAGTGTGGAGAAAAAGAGTTCACCCGTTCGTGTGTGAGGGGGAAAGTATGGATGGGGGAGGCAGACCCCGTTCCTGTGAAGATATTAAGGAACACCGGGGCTGATTTTACGCTGGTGATTAGAACCCTGTTCCCCGAGGGTTATGAGAGTAACAGTGTGGGGGTGGCTGTTGTGACCACTGTGGGAGGCCCAGTGGGGATGCCCCTGCACAAGGTAACTTTGGATTCTGATTATGGCTGCCAGACCCTAGTGGTAGGGGTCTGTGCATCAATACCCAAGATGGAGGCCATCCTTGGGAATGACGCCTGTGGAGGATGTGTCCTATCTAACCTCGTGAAGGGCGAGGAGTGCTTGGAGCACTATAGAGAGAAAGGGCGAGTATTAGACGCCTGTGGGGACGAGAAGGGAATCGCTGAGGTGGCGTTCCCTGTATGTGCTGTGATCCCAAGGCGGTGCAACGATCACGGAGTGAGTGGATCTGATGGGGCTGAAGAAGAGACGTCTGACAGCCTGGGAGTCGGTCACCTCTTTGTGGAACCCGGAGAGCAGGGGGAGGGCGAAGGCAACCCGGATGGTGAGCTACAGCTGACCCTCGCCAGTTCTCTTCAGGTGGACCGCGCTCGCCTGGGGGAGTTACAGCAGGTGGAGTTCCCGGAATTGACTCGGGAGGCCAAAGGAGGACGGGTTGGTCCCAAGAGGGCCACTCATTTTTATCTGCAGGATGGGATGCTGATGAGACAAAGGAGGCCTGTGAGAATGGAGGCCAGAGAGGAATCACTAGGTATAAGGCACAAGGTAGTGTTGCCGGCCCAGTGCAGAGCGGCAGTGCTGGATCTGTCGCTACTCTGTGGATTCTGCAAGCCACCTGGGAGTGACCAAGAATCTACGCAAGATCAGGGACCATTTCTACTGGCCGGGTATGGACGCCGATGTGAGGCGTCACTGTAAGACTTGCTTACCTTGCCAGAGGGCAGGAAAGAGTGTACCCGCGATACCGAAGGCCCCGTTAGTCCCTGTTCCTGCATTTGGGCCAGCGTTTGAACGTCTGTTGGTCGACGGGGTAGGACCGTTTCCACGGACGAAAAAGGGAAACACCTACCTGATGACCATCACGTGTGCGGTGACAAGGTTCCCGGAAGCAGTCCCGATGCGACGCTTGACGTCGAAAGGTGTAGCCCGGCAGTTGCAGCGATTTTTCTCTTGGGGGGAATGCCCAGGGAAATCTAGATGGACTGTGGGAGCGTACTCCAGTCCAAGTGGTTTAGACAGACCGTGATGAATTGGGGAGTGACTCAGATTTGGTCGTCGCTCTACCAACCACAGTCACAAGGGGCGATCGAAAGGTTTCACTCCACACTGAAAACCATTCTGAGAGTATTCTGTGCAGAACAAGGAGCCGAGTGGGATGAGGCAATGTACCCTGCATTGTTTGCTATATGAAACGCTGTAGTGGAGTTGCTGGGTTTCTCACCGTTCCAGCTGGTATATGGACATGAGGGACGGAGTCCTCTGTCCATGCTGAGAGAGCAATGGGCACCAAGAGTGATCGTGGGAACGGTCAACGAGTATGTTCAGAAGTTTAAGGAGCAGCGAAAGATGTCAGAGTGGTATGACAAGAAATCTACGCCAAGAGAGTTCCAGGTTGGGTCCCAGGTTATGGTGTTGCTGCCAGGGAAGAGCCGTGTGACCGAGTCACGATTTGAGGGACCGTATAAGGTGTTACGACGGTTGGGTCCAGTAAGTTATGAGGTCAGCAAGCCGGACAGACCCCGCAAGACACAGGTGTGTCATATTGACCGTCTGAAGTCTTTCTTCCCTGAGGAAGGAGGAGCTGCCGTGCAGGACGGAACGATGCCACGAGAACCCCAGCAGAAAGTGGTCTTGTGCATGCAGGTGAATCAGGAAATTCCTGCAGAGGAAGGAAAATGGTACAGGGCGGACGGCACCCATCTCTCCAATGCGGAGAGTTTGGAGAATATCGAAATCAAGATTCAACAACTGGAAGGAAGACAGAGAGCGGACCTGACGGACCTGTTGAGAGAGAATGCCTCTCTTTTTACCGACGTGCCCCGACGTCACAAGAGTGTAACGCACGAGGTAGAGGTGAGGGACGCCAGGCCCATTAAACAGAGTACTTATAGGGTCAGCCCTGAAAAGCGAGTGTTGATGAGGAAGGAGGTAGAGTACCTTCTTGAGAATGACCTTGCAGAGCCTAGCAACAGCGAGTGGAGTTCCCCGTGTTTGCTAGTTAAGAAAAGCTACGGTACATACCGCTTTTGTACGGACTACAGGAAGATGAACTCCATCACTGTGGCAGATTCCCACCCCATGCCCAGGGTGAGTGATTGCATCGATCAGGTGGGTAGTGCCAGATATGTGTCCAAGGTCGACCTGCTCAAGGGGTATTACCAAATCTCGTTAACTCCCGAGGCTAGAAAGATATCAGCTTTTGTGACGCCAGAGGGACTGTATCAGTATAAAGTGTTGCCCTTCGGGATGAAGAGCAGCGGGAGTTGTTTCCAGCATATGATGAACGAGTTGCTGAGGGGAGCCGAAGGCTGCACAGTATACATTGATGATATAGTAGTGTACTTCGACGATTGGGAGACACACCTAGAGCGACTCAGGGAGCTGTTCAGGAGGCTGGAAGATGCTAACCTGAAACCTAGGAGTGAGTTTGGGAAGGCCCATCTAGAGTACCTAGGCTTCGTCATCGGTCGAGGAGAGGTAACCCCTGTGGACCACAAGGTATCAGCTATTAGAGAGCACCCAGTACCCAGGACACTGAAGGAATTGCTGAGGTATCTTGGGATGATTGGATACTATCGTGGTTTCTGCAAGAACTTTTCCATGATAGCACATTCTCTGACAGAATTACTCTCTAAGAATACACGATGGAAGTGAGAAGAGGCCTGCCAAGAATCTTTCGGGAAGACGAAGAACCTGTTGACAGAGGCCCCAGTGTTGATATCCCCAGATTTTACAGCCAGGTTCATTCCGTACGTAGATGCCAGTGATGTAGGGATAGGAGCCATGTTGGTCCAGGAAAGGAGTGAGGTACATAGGCCTGTCGCATTTTACTCCAAGAAATTCGTGAAGTACCAGCGTGCCTATAGTACCGTCGAAAAGGAGGCTTTGGCTTTAGTAATGGCTCTGAAGCACTTCGACGTGTACGTGAGAGGAGGGGCGAGACCTGTTCTCGTTTATACAGATCACAACCCTCTGACCTTCTTGTACAAGATGAGAAACTCCAACCAGAGGCTGACGACGTGGGCATTACTACTGCAGGAATACTGGTTGGAAATTAAGCACATCAGAGGGAAGGACAATGTGGTGGCGGATGCCCTGTCCCGAGTACACTAAACCAATATGACTCTTATTTTTAGGGGAGGGGTATGTGACGGTGTTCCTCCCCCTTATATTTCTCCCATGCCAGCTGTAAGAGTCATATCCACTTTATCCGAACGTTCTCTACGTTCCGGGGAACAACTTGACATATGTGGGAGCATGAAGTGTTCTCGCGTTGGCGAGAAATTAGTTAAAGAAGAGTGTGTAGGCCAGTGGCTTAGGCCCTTTTGGACGCCAAGATGGCTCTGGGCTCTACGTTTTCCCGCCAAGATGTTATGACGTCAGTGGCACCAGATTGGTCAAGAATGGTGACGTGACACAGGGAGCCAATGAGAAACGCCCCTGGCAAGTATGACGTCACGAGTGGTAGGAGGGTCCAGGCAGCGCGGCGTGTGGCGCCAGGAGTTTGACACGACACGTCGAGGAGGTCAGACATGCAAAAGGGGGTCCTGTCAGTCTGACAGTTTTCACCCCTCTCTGGTGGATATACGCATCACCAGTGGTCTGCAAGCATCCTGTGAGGTCTTCCTGAACTCCGTGAGCCGGACAGAAGAAGGAATTGACGGGAAACGAGCAACAAGTGCTCCAGTGACAGGTGCTTAGCAAGAGTGGAGTCTGGGCAGTGACGTCTGGGACGACTGAAAGCTTCACCAGTCGGGTGATGACGTAGCGGCTGGGCCAATTCACCGTGAGGAAGGAGAAGAACGAACTAGCTGGGAATATGAGCAACTGCAGCCGAGAGTGAGGACTGCGGACGTAGTTGTGAGGAGAAGTCGATGGCCAGGAGACCGACTCCAGCCCTTCAAAAGGTTGTGGAGGAGCACGGAGCCTGCAGAGGAGAGCAGCACGGAGAAGACGCGTTTTTGGGTGTTGGTTGGGTTCCTGGAGAGAGCATCAGTGTGTGTGTGAGAGCGTTCCCTACAACGAGTCGAGACCCGGGACCAGGAGCTTCAATTTAATTCTCAACAGAGGACGAGTCCGCATCATTGATGGTGGAAGTAGGTAATTCAGTTTTCCTTCCCATTCCCCTTTAGTTAGCTATTTAGCCAGAGTATCTTCTATGTCGTGAGCAGGGCTCACCAATGTCTGTGTTATAGTAAGGCACAGTTGTGAAGGGAGATGCTATCGAGAGCTCTCACGAGATATATATATGTGGTGTGTGAGTGCACCTGTAATTTATCGAAGAGATTACTGTGACGAGGACATTTATATTCATGTGTCATTTATATTATAAGTTTGTGCCAGAAAATATATATATATAAATGTACAATTTATTAGTGTAAGGCTGTGTGCCCAGTATTACCACGTTATTATTAATATTGATGAAGTGATCTCTATATATGCTGGAGTTATTGAATAATATTTTCATGTGTATAGTGATTTAATGTGTTTATTGCCAGTATAGTGATTTACTGTGAACGTTAAGGGATAATAGGCGCTTCACGCCAAGACAGCAAGTACAGTGAGCAGAGCGAAAGTACAGTGAGCTGAGTGGGCGTGGCATCTCGCGAGTTGCCAAACGTTTGATAACACTGTAATTGGAGCGTGGGAATGCGTGGCGGTGGGGGAGTGTTGCCATTGCGTAGTTTTCCAGATTTATGAAGAGGGAGTGTTTGCTGCTCATGAATTTCTTTGCCTTGTTGCTGATCCAGAGTTATAATACTTTAATCTTTTAAGTAAAATACAAAACCACCTCCATGTTTGTATTATCCCTCCATTACTTTGTTGCTATTGAGTCCATTGAAAAGAGAGAGTGATTGAGACACATACCTGCCTGTTACCAAATTTCATTAGTGTTCTCTCGGGCCACTACTACTACTACCATAATCCCACAATTCCACTGAAGTGTTACTGGACACGGAAAACACCAGTTGGCAACCTTTAGTTAGCAGTAGAGCCCTCTGTCGGGGCGGGCACATGATCAAGTGAAGAGATCGTGTTCCCACTCGTCTTCAGGCTACGAGGCCGGCTGGAGATAGACTGGGAGACTCTCCTGGTGAATAGTGGCACCGTGAGGATTGAGTGAAGACCCGCAGGGCTACAGTAAGTAACAGTTACCACTACTAATACTTGGTGGTGACTGGGTAGAGAGAGAGACACCCTGACAATATATATATATATATATATATATATATATATATATATATATATATATATATATATATATATATATATATATATATATATATATATATATATATATATATATATATATATATATATATATATATATATATATATATATATATATATATAATATATATATATATATATATATATATATATATATATATATATATATATATATATATATATATATATATGTCGTACATAGTAGCCAGAATGCGGTAGTCGGCCTACTATGCAAGGTCCGATTTGTCTAATATGCCAAGTTTTCTTGAATTTCTATATATTTCAAATTTTTTCTTATGAAATAATAAACCTATCTATTTCATTTTGTATGAGTTCATATTGTTTAATTTGAGATTAAACTAACGTATACATATGACCGAACCTAACCTACCCAACCTAACCTAACCTAACCTATCTTAACCTAACCTAAACTAACATAACTAAGTCAATAATTGATGTTCCTAGTATAATGTAATAGTAAAAATTCAAATAAACCAACCGGAAACAATTTATGGAAAATAAAGAAAATCACTCGGCCTACTAGGCAAATCGGGCCTTGCATAGTAGGCCGAGAAGTGCATTCTGGCTACTAGGTACGACATATGTATATATATATATATATATATATATATATATATATATATATATATATATATATATATATATATTTTTTTTTTTAAACCTAGAAGGGGTACCACCTCTGGTGCAAGTGTAGGGACCCATAGCCTCGGAGAAGAAAATAAAGAGTACTCAGAGAAGACCTTGTGGATCCTCACTGAACACTATATATATATATATATATATATATATATATATATATATATATATATATATATATATATATATATATTAGTATATTTTGGTAGCAGTCTTTCCTGTAGACATATGTTATTAAATATGACCGAAAAAGTAAGATTAATAATTCTAACACGAATTTTCTCAATTTTCCTTATGTTTCTTTTTACTGATGACGGTAAATTAAAAATCAATTCTCCAAAATTCATTCTTTATTTCTAGTCTGACACGACACTTGAGCGCGTTTCGTAAAACTTATTACATTTTCAAAGACTTTTAGTTTATCTACACAACTTATGCTTTTATGAAACAAACATTGGCTCTTATACCTGCATTTGTGTGAGGTGATATAATATATTAGTGGGGTGAAACACAGAACATGGAAAACGGGGTATAGATTTGTAGAAGTAGAAGTTGGGTCCCAATAGAACTGCAGAAGGCCTATTGGCCCATATTTCTTGATGTTTCTATATTGGAGCGGAGTCTTGAAGTGGGTAGAATATAGTTGTACGTTAATTGGCTGTTGATTGCTGGTGTTGACTTCTTGATGTGTAGTGCCTCGCAGATGTCAAGCTGCCTGTTGTCACAATATCTATCGATGATTTCTGTGTTGTTTGTTAAGATTTCTCTGGTGATGGTTTGGTTGTGGGAAGAGAGTATATGTTCCTTAATGGAGCCCTGTTGCTTATGCATTGTTAAACGCCTGGAAAGAGATGTTGTCTTGCCTATATACTGAGTTTTTTGGGGCTTACAGTCCCCAAGAGGACATTTCAAGGCATAGACGACGTTTGTCTCTTTCAAAGCGTTCTGCTTTGTGTCTGGAGAGTTTCTCATGAGTAGGTTGGCAGTTTTCTTGGTTTTATAGTAAATCGTTAGTTGTATCTTCTGATTTTGTCTGTAGGGATAACATTTCTATTAACAATATCTTTCAGGACCCTTTCCTCCGTTTTATGAGCTGAGGAGAAGAAGTTCCTGTAAAATAGTCTAATAGGGGCATCTTACAGAGTTCTTCGTCGACTTGCTTCCATTCTGAGCTGTGGCTGAGAGCACGGTCGACATAAGCGTTAACAACACTCCTCTTGTACCTATCTGGACAGCCGCTGTTGGCATTTAGGCACAATCCTATGTTTGTTTCCTTAGTGTAGACTGCAGTGTGGAAACCTCCGCTCCTTTCCATGACTGTTACATCTAGAAAAGGCAGCTTCCCATCCTTCTCCATCTCGTAAGTGAAACGTAACACAGAATTCTGCTCAAACGCCTCTTTCAGCTCCTGCAGATGTCTGACATCAGGTACCTGTGTAAAAATGTCGTCAACATACCTGCAGTATATGGCCAGTTTTAAGTTCAAGTCGACTAAGACTTTTTCCTCGATAGTACCTATGTAGAAGTTTGCAAACAGGACGCCTAGGGGAGAACCCATAGCGACCCCATCTACTTGCTTATACATGTGCCCATCCGGGCTCAAGAAGGGTGCCTCCTTAGTACAAGCTGTTTAGTTTCCAGGCGTTTTTTGATAAAGATGTATATAATAGACAAAATAAGGAATGGAGGGGGGGGGGCAGAAATGGCAATAGGACTAGGATATGATAGTAATTTGTTAAAGAAATGCAGTATTTATCTGTTTAGTTTTAGTCTTAGTTTCCAGGCGTTTAACAATGCATAAGCAACAGGGCTCCATTAAGGAACATATACTCTCTTCCCACAACCAAACCATCACCAGAGAAATCTTAACAAACAACACAGAAATCATCGATAGATACAGTGACAACAGGCGGCTTGACATCTGCGAGGCACTACACATCAAGAAGTCAACACCGGCAATCAACAGCCAATTAACATACAACTATATTCTACCCACTTAAAGACTCAGCTCCAATATAGAAACATCAAGAAATATGGGCCAATAGGCCTTCTGCAGTTCTATTGGGACCCGACTTCTACTTCTACAAATCTATACCCCGTTTTCCATGTTCTGTGTTTCACCCCACTAATGTATTATATCACCTCACCCAAATGCAGGTATAAGAGCCAATGTTTGTTTCATAAAAGCATAAGTTGTGTAGATAAACTAAAAGTCTTTGAAAATGTAATAAGTTTTACGAAACGCG
Organism: Procambarus virginalis; assembly: GCA_020271785.1. Taxonomy (NCBI): domain Eukaryota; kingdom Metazoa; phylum Arthropoda; class Malacostraca; order Decapoda; family Cambaridae; genus Procambarus; species Procambarus virginalis. The sequence goes on from WNGS01011465.1 coordinate 11,588, forward strand.
CTCAAGTGTCGCGTCAGACTAGAAATAAAGAATGAATTTTGGAGAATTGATTTTTAATTTACCATCATCAGTAAAAAGAAACATAAGGAAAATTGAGAAAATTCGTGTTAGAATTATTAATCTTACTTTTTCGGTCATATTTAATAACATATGTCTACAGGAAAGACTGCTACCAAAATATACTAATATATACATATATATATATATATATATATATATATATATATATATATATATATATATATATATATATATATATATATATACATATGTCGTACCTAGTAGCCAGAATGCACTTCTCGGCCTACTATGCAAGGCCCGATTTGCCTAGTAGGCCGAGTGATTTTCTTTATTTTCCATAAATTGTTTCCGGTTGGTTTATTTGAATTTTTACTATTACATTATACTAGGAACATCAATTATTGACTTAGTTATGTTAGTTTAGGTTAGGTTAAGATAGGTTAGGTTAGATTAGGTTGGGTAGGTTAGGTTCGGTCATATGTATACGTTAGTTTAATCTCAAATTAAACAATATGAACTCATACAAAATGAAATGGATAGCTTTATTATTTCATAAGAAAAAATTAGAAATATATAGAAATTCAAGAAAACTTGGCATATTAGGCAAATCGGACCTTGCATAGTAGGCTGAGTACCGCATTCTGGCTACTATGTACGATATATATATATATATATATATATATATATTATATATATATATATATATATATATATATATATATATATATATATATATATATATATAATAGATATAGATATATATATATATATATATATATATATATATATATATATATATATATATATATATATATATATATATATATATATATATATATATATTGTCAGGGTGTCTCTCTCTCTACTCAGTCACCACCAAGTATTAGTAGTGGTAACTGTTACTTACTGTAGCCCTGCGGGTCTTAACTCAATCCTCATGGTGCCACTATTCACCAGGAGAGTCTCCCAGTCTATCTCCAGCCGGCCTCGTAGCCTGAAGACGAGTGGGAACACGATCTCTTCACTTGATCATGTGCCCGCCCCGACAGAGGGCTCTACTGCTAACTAAAAGGTCGCCAACTGGTGTTTTCCGTGACCAGTAACACTTCAGTGGAATTGTCGGATTATGGTAGTAGTAGTAGTGGCCCGAGAGAACACTAATGAAATTTGGTAACAGGCAGGTATGTGTCTCAATCACTCTCTCTTTTCAATGGACTCAATAGCAACAAAGTAATGAAGGGATAATACAAACATGGAGGTGGTTTTGTATTTTACTTAAAAGATTAAAGTATTATAACTCTGGATCAGCAACAAGGCAAAGAAATTCATGAGCAGCAAACACTCCCTCTTCATAAATCTGGAAAACTACGCAATGGCAACACTCCCCCACCGCCACGCATTCCCACGCTCCAATTACAGTGTTATCAAACGTTTGGCAACTCGCGAGATGCCACGCTCACTCAGCTCACTGTACTTTTGCTCTGCTCACTGTACTTGCTGTCTTGGCGTGAAGCGCCTATTATCCCTTAACGTTCACAGTAAATCACTATACTGGCAATAAACACATTAAATCACTATACACATGAAAATATTATTCAATAACTCCAGCATATGTAGAGATCACTTCATCAATATTAATAATAACGTGGTAATACTGGGCACACAGCCTTACACTAATAAATTGTACATTATATATATATATTTTCTGGCACAAACTTATAATATAAATGACACATGAATATAAATGTCCTCGTCACAGTAATCTCTTCGATAAATTACAGGTGCACTCACACACCACATATATATATCTCGTGAGAGCTCTCGATAGCATCTCCCTTCACAACTGTGCCTCACTATAACACAGACATTGGTGAGCCCTGCTCACGACATAGAAGATACTCTGGCTAAATAGCTAACTAAAGGGGAATGGGAAGGAAAACTGAATTACCTACTTCCACCATCAATGATGCGGACTCGTCCTCTGTTGAGAATTAAATTGAAGTTCCTGGTCCCGGGTCTCGACTCGTTGTAGGGAACGCTCTCACACACACACTGATGCTCTCTCCAGGAACCCAACTGTCATGTTCACAGAAAATGGTACCATCCGTTTTCTATGTGCGGCGGCTGGACGCCACGAGAGGAGGTAAACAAGAGCGCACAGGACGCCTGCCAAGCTTGGGAGCCATAATCATGTAATCGTTTATAAGTATTAAAGTCAGTAACCAGGAATGACTTTACATCAACCTTACTACCAAGACTATCTCAGCTATATACAGACACCACACTGGCGACGAGGATGAACTGGGAACGCAGGTATTTTGTTCAACAAAACACAAGGAAGGAGCATGCTGTCTCGCCCAGAGGAGGAAGGAGAAGCTGTCTGTGAGCACCATACCCGATGCTGTATGCAACCCCATGCTGTGTGCTGACTGTTGCTGTGTGCTGATCGTTGCTGTGTGCTGGCCGTTGCTGTGTGCTGGCCAATGCTGTGTGCTACCCAAGCTGTGCTGAGTGTTGCTGTGAGAGGAATCTGCCGACGCTGTGTACGAAACGACGCTTTGATGCAGTGTACAAAACCCGATGTTTTGGTTACGAAACGACGCTTCGTGCTACAAAATTCTTCACGCTGTGAACCAACTGCTGTGCCAACTGCTGCCTACTGCTGTGCCAACTGCTGCCTACTGCTGTACCAACTGCTGACAACTGCTGTACCAACTGCTGCCTACTGCTGCCAACTGCTGTGCCAACTGCTGCCAACTGCTGTACCAACTGCTGACAACTGCTGTACCAACTGCTAACAACTGCTGTGTTGCTGTGAGTAGGAACAACACATGTACACAAGGGCTAGGTAAGAAGTCAGTTGCTGCTGTGTTGTGCACTGTTGTGAACTTTTGCATTAAAATGCTTGTGTGCTTTGCAAAATTAAAGTAATTACAGTGAATTCTTAAATAACATATACAGTGCAGTAAGTGTTATATATTCTGAGGAACATTTTAAGTGATAAGTTTAAATTTATTCAGTAAAAATGGCAAATATACCTCAGTTTCCTGCATTTGATCCTGACTGTGACCAGACAAACCTGTCACAGAGGTGGGTCAAATGGCTTAAAAGGTTTGAAAATTTGTTGATAGTTTCTGATATCAAAAGTGCTGAAAGAAAGCGTGCCTTTCTACTTCATTATGCAGGTGATAGAGTTTGTGACATCTTTGATACACTGAAAGACACTGGTGGTGCCAAAGATTATGACACTGCCAAGGCCAAATTAACTGAGCATTTCAAACCAAGGCAAAATACTGCTATGGAAATTATGCATTTCAGGAGAGCCAAACAACTCTCTAATGAAACTGTTGATCAATACCATACACGTCTGCAGGGTTTAGCAACCCATTGTGAGTTTGCTGATGTTGACAAAGAAATCAAACAGCAAATAATTGAAACATGCACATCTACACGTCTTCGTCGAAGAGCTCTAGAACTTGTTGATGATGAAAGTTCTCTTAACAAGATACTGGATATGGCTCGTCGAATGGAAGATGCTGCACGTGATGCTCGTGTCATGGAGTGCAGTGCCAACAACGGTTCTGCCACTGTTACTAACAGTCATGAAGTATGTAAGGTTCAGGGAGTACACCATGATCATAGAAGATATCATGCCAAACCTAACATTAAATTGAGCCGAGAACCACATCACAACTGGAGTCATGGAACAAGACTCAAGCAGTCACAACGACTCACATCAGAGGTTGTCAATAATAAATGTTACAATTGTGGAGGAGACTACCCACACCAAGATAATGTTTGTCCTGCACAAGGTAAGAAGTGCTATGAGTGTAGAAAACTAGGTCATTTTGGTGCTATGTGTCGTTCCGCACTAAAGAAACCACAATCAATAAATAAAAGCAATGTACGAGGATCAAGTCATAGGAGTCGAGGTGGCAAACACAATATTGCACCTCAAATCAAGAATGTTAATAATATACAAGACAACATTTCATTACAACCAGTCTCAGATGACAGTGAATGTGATTATATTTATGGAGTACAATCAATCACAAAATGGAATGATCTTCCAAACAACCCAGAGACTATAGTATACATTGCTGGCATTTGTCTCAAAATTCTTATTGACACTGGATCAAACATTGACACCATTGCTGAGTGCCACTATGAGAAGTTTAAAAAACAGTTACCAAAGCTTGAAAAATACAATGGTAAAGCCACTGCCTATGCTTCAAAGGTAGCCTTACCAGTGATTGGAACTTTCACTGCAGAGATTAAGTCAAAGAATGCAATGCTCATTACTACATTCCATGTTGTTAGGAATGCAAAGGAGTCTCTACTCAGTTACAAGACTTCAACCAAATTGGGGCTACTTCAGCTTTCTAATGCAAGTAGCAGTGGAATCTGCAAACAATGTTGATGCTATTGTTGCTGAATCTGATCGCTTTAAATCCATAGGTTGTTATACTGATAGCAAGGTACATCTGCATATCAACCAAGATGTAATTCCAGTTGCCCAACCACATCGCCGACAACCATTCCATACTCGCAAGAAAGTCGATGCCGAACTGGATAGGCTGATAGAACTAGATATCATTGAACCGGTAACAGGCCCAACACCATGGGTAAGCCCAATTGTCACTCCACCAAAGCCGAAGAATCCAGATGAGATACGCATTTGTGTAGACATGCGTGTTCCCAACAAGGCAATAATGCGTGAACGCCATCCTACACCCACTGTAGATGATATGATATT
>WNGS01011469.1:0-11737 GCA_020271785.1 Procambarus virginalis
AAACAAATGAACTCAATTATCATAATGAAATGGTAGCCGGGCAGCATTTGCAATAAGAAAACAAATTTGAGAAAAGCTTAGGGTAAAGTCCTTGTGGAGAAACCTTGGCTTATTATGCAAATCGGGCCTTGCTAGAAGGACCTTAGTGACGCGCGTTTCCTGGTCCTGACTAGGTAACACATATGATATACTAGATATATATTCATATGTAATAATAGATATTATCGATATATATATATATAATTAGAGTATATAATATATGTAGTATAGTATAAATATATAGAATATATATAGCTAGATATATAATACTAATGATCTATATATATAATAATCTAATTATGCGAATATCCACGAATGAAAAACTCACACCCCAGAAGTGACTCGAACCCTACTCCCAGGAGCAACGCAACTGTATGTACAGGGACGCCTTAAACCGCTTGACCATCACGCCGGACAAAAGGAAGTGATAGCCTGAGGTATATGAACCACTTCCCCGCCGGCACTTGGATGGTTATCTTGGGCCATAGCATTTTATCAAATCACCTCATTTTTGGGGGCAACACGTGAGGAACACAAATGCAAACAAGCCTGAATGGTCCCCAGGACTATATGCGAATGAAAACTCAACCCCAGAAGTGACTCGAACCCATACTCCTAGGAGCAACGCAACTGTATGTACAGGGACGCCTTAACCGCTTGACCATCACGACCGGACAAAAGGAAGTGATAGCCGAGCTATATGAACCACTTCCCCGCCGGCACTTGGATGGTTATCTTGGGCATAGCATTTTATCAAATCACCTCATTTTTTGGGGCAACACGTGAGGAACACAAATGCGAACAAGCCTGAATGGTCCCCAGGACTATATGCGAATGAAAACTCACACCCAGAAGTGACTCGTAAAACTTATTACATTTTCAAAGACTTTAGTTATTCACACACACAACTGTAACTGAATAGAGCTAAATCATCTTCGATTTTATATACCTGCATTTGGGTGAGGTGACATTTTACAATAGTATTTGATGAGGTGAAAACATTTTTCAACACAGCCAGAACGGGGTATAGAACGGGGTATAGAACGGGGTATGGAATCGGGGTATAGAGTCGGGGTATGACCTAAAGGAAGGATGGAAGTAACTGCAGAGGGCCTATTGGCCCATATTTCTTGATGCTTCTATATTGGAGCGGAGTCTTGAAATGGGTAGAATATAGTTTGCATTAATTGGCTGTTGATTACTGGTGTTGACTTCTTGATGCGTAGTGCCTCGCAGATGTCAAGCCGCCTGCTATCGCTGTATCTATCGATGATTTCTGTGTTGTTTGCTAAGATTTCTCTGGTGATGTTTGGTTGTGGGAAGAGATTTATGTTCCTTATGGAGCCCTGTTGCTTATGCATCGTTAAACGCCTGGAAAGAGATGTTGTCTTGCCTATATACTGAGTTTTTGAGGCTTACAGTCCTCAAGAGGGCATTTGAAGGCATAGACGACGTTGGTCTCTTTTAGAGCGTTCTGCTTTGTGTCTGGAGAGTTTCTCATGAGTAGGTGGCAGTTTTCTTGGTTTTAGTAAATCGTCAATTGTATCATCTGATTTTTGTCTGTAGGGATAACGTTTTCTATTAACAATATCTTCATGACCCTTTCCCCCTTTTACGAGCTGTGGAAAAGAAGTTCCTGTAAAATAGTCTAATAGGGGTATAGGTGTTGTGTTAGTTGTCTCTTCAGAGGTTGCATGGCGTTTCACCTTCCTTCTTATGATGTCTTCAACGAAACCATTGGAGAAGCCATTGTTGACTAGGACCTGCCTTACCCTACAGAGTTCTTCATCGACTTGCTTCCCATCCTGAGCTGTGGCTGAGAGCACGGAGCCGGTCGGCCGAGCGGACAGCACGCTGGACTTGTGATCCTGTGGTCCTGGGTTCGATCCCAGGCGCCAGCGAGAAACAACGGGCAGAGTTTCTTTCACCCTATGCCCCTGTTACCTAGCAGTAAATAGGTACCTGGGTGTTAGTCAGCTGTCATGGGCTGCTTCCTGCAGTTGGAGGCCTGGTCGAGGACCGGGCCGCGGGGACACTAAAAGCCCCGAAATCATCTCAAGATAACGGTCGACATAAGCGTTAACAACACTCCTCTTGTACCTGTCTGGGCATCACTGTTGGCATTTAGGCACATTCCTATATTTGTTTCCTTAGTGCAGACTGCAGTGTGGAAACCTCCGCTCCTTTCCATGACTGTTACATCTAGAAAGGGCAGCTTCCCATCCTTCTCCATCTCGTAAGTGAAACGCATAATAAAACACAAATCAACCAAAATACGTAACCTAACCTACGCCTAACTGCACACCATATTTACATATAATAATAATATTCTCATACAATTAAAAAATTATTACACATTGTGGAAATAAAAAAAACGAATGCGCTTTGTAAACAGGCATAGCGCGAGCATGTATGAATGTACATTAACAATGAATACAAATTTGAGAGAAATAGTGTTGGTGGCGTGGAACGACAACAATACGCTGTCACAGGAGACAATGCTGGCATATGACCGCGTGCCCAAATTATTCTGGCCATCAGCGTCCTTGTGGCCTGGTTGGCTCCACTCACTGCTTTATTACTGAAAATGTTTGCAGTTGTGGCGTGGCGGGATGGTTTATGCAGCCTCACACACTGACAAGGATCCCTCTCCATTGCTGGCCACACATCGAACTATATTTGTTAACTTTCACTGAATTATTTGAAAAAAATTTTACTAATATTTAATTACATAATATTAATCACAGCCTACACCCGCTGTCGTTCATCAATTTGCTGTGCTCAACGTGTAGCATTGTCCTTCCCACTCTGCTGTTGTCCACCACCTACTGCTGTTGTCCACCACCTACTGCTGGGGTGTCCTCCACCTACTGCTGTTGTCCACCCCTACTGCTGTGTCCACCACCTACTGCTGGTGTCCTTCACTTACTGCTGTTGTCCACCACCTACTGCTGTTGTCCACCACCTACTGCTGTTGTCCACCACTACTGCTGTTGTCCACCACCTACTGCGTTGTCCACCACCTACTGCTGTTGTCCACCACCTACTGCTGGTGTCCTTCACTTACTGCTGTTGTCCACCACCTACTGCTGTTGTCCACCACCTACTGCAGTTGTCCACCACCTACTGCTGTTGTCCACCACCTACTGCTGGTTGTCCCACCACCTACTGCTGTTGTCCACCACCTACTGCTGGTGTCCTTCACTTACTGCTGTTGTCCACCACCTTGCTGTTGTCCACCACCTACTGCAGTTGTCCACCACCTACTGCTGTTGTCACCACCTACTGCTGTTTTCCACCACCTACTGCTGGTGTCCTCCACCTACTGCTGTTGTCCCCCACTACTGCTGCTGTTGTCCACCACCTACTGCTGGTGTCCTCCACCTACTGCAGTTGTCCACCACCTACTGCTGTTGTCCACCACCTACTGCTGGTGTCCACCACCTACTGCATTATCCACCACTTACTGCTGTTGTCCACCACCTACTGCTGTTGTCCACCACCTACTGCTGTTGTCCACCACCTACTGCTGGTGTCCTCCACCTACTGCTGCTGTCCACCACCTACTGCTGTTGTCCACCACCTACTGCTGTTGTCCACCACCTACTGCTGGTGTCCTCCACCTACTGCTGTTGTCCACCACCTACTGCTGTTGTCCACCACCTACTGCAGTTGTCCACCACCTACTTCTGTTGTCCCCACCTACTGCTGGTGTCCACCACCTACTGCTGTTGTCCACCACCTACTGCTGGTGTCCTCCACCTACTGCTGTGTCCTCCACCTACTGCTGTTGTCCACCACCTACTGCTGGTGTCCACCACCTACTGTTGTCGTCCCCCACCTACTGCTGGTGTCCACCACCTACTGCTGGTGTCCCCACCTACTGCTGTTGTCCCCACCTACTGCTGTGTCCTCCACCTACTGCTGTTGTCCCCACCTACTGCTGGTGTCCCCACCTACTGCTGGTGTCCTCCACCCTACTGCTGTTGTCCACCACCTACTGCTGTTGTCCACCACCTACTGCTGTTGTCCACCACCTACTGCTGTTGTCCACCCCCTACTGCTGTTGTCCTCCCCTACTGCAGTTGTCCTCCACCTACTGCAGTTGTCCACACCTACTGCTTTGTCCCACACCTACTGCTGGTGTCCTCCACCTACTGCTGTTGTCCACCACCTACTGCTGTTGTCCACCACCTACTGCAGTTGTCCACCACCTACTGCTGTTGTCCACCACCTACTGCTGTTGTCCACCACCTACTGCTGTTGTCCACCACCTACTGCAGTTGTCCACCACCTATTGCTGTTGTCCACCACCTACTGCTGGTGTCCACCACCTACTGCTGGTGTCCACCACCTACTGCTGTTGTCCACCACCTACTGCTTTTGTCCATGTTATGATCCCAGGCAGCCGAAAAAGGAGTCTCCCCTTTGAGAATTATTCTATCAAGTCTGACCTGACTAGGAGGTAGGAGATATACAGACATGAAGATTCATATGTAAAAATAATTGGTAAATTTTACAGAAAGTTTAAGAATATGGGCAGTGAATAAGAAAATAGATAAATGACTGGTTATGAGAAGTGGATAATTTGCTGGAGGCGTGAGGCTGCTTAGGGAGGGCTCTGACCCCACTTGAGTACCAGACATCGTGGGGGAAAGCTGCGCTCCATTTGAGCTCCCATTGGAGAAGGAACCCCTAGTGATATACTTTCTAGAGAAAGGAATTGTGCAGACGTTCCAGCTGTGGAATCGAGCTGGGAACGTGAGGTCTCAAATCTTGGACGACAAGAAGAGTTTGTTAAGCCGCCCAGAGACACTATCGTGGGTCGTGGGAGCGCCCTGATCAGACTCCGTCAGTGGGAGAGCGCCCTCGACTAGACAATCTGTAGTAAGCACGATTTTAAGCCAGTTTATAGTGATTACTTGTAGTTGGTCATGTGCCCAGCGACAGTAGCGAATGGTTATTGATACGTTAGACATGTTTTCGTAAGGCAGGAAGCCTAAATAAGAGGACGGAGATGAGAGAGATAGCTTGAGGGACGAGCAGCATGTCCTCTCCCATCGACCGCCTGAAGCCAACTGACTGGCTGCGAGGACCCTCCTAGAGTGAGGACCTCTGGGCAAGGCAGAGCATGGACCAGCCCAAACGGGGGAATCCGCTCTCACAGTATGTAGAGAGCAGATAGATGTTGGATGCAAACATATTGTGTGGATTATTTCGTCTATGTGTTTATAAGGAAACATTTTATTAGCGTTTCAATAGATTGCAGGTTTGTCAGGGGAAGAAGTTGCTGAGAACTTCGAAGCCAGCAGAGAAGGAGTAGTTGAAGAGACTCCAAGGCTGTTGAAGAAGTAGTGTACTCTGAGGAAGAGTAGCCCCACAGTGAAGAGTAGAACCTCGAGCTGTGAGGAGAAGCAGTGAAGAGGAGTGTCATGTGCTTCTGTAATGTCAGTGGTGAAGCACCATTGTTGCTCAAGGAAAACTTTATGGTGTAGCAGCCAGGAGAGCTGTGGAGGATCCTGGTAGATAAACCCGGAAGAACCTGAAGATGTCAGGGTAGTGAACTTCCAGATGTGGAAGGGAAGTTCTGGTTGATTACTTGTAGGGAGTTGATAGTGTTTGGTTGTCATTAGCGTGCAAGACGCAGTGAAAGGTGAGTGATAGTTTGCCATTTTTGTGCCAAGGAGTACTTATACTGAAGTATAGAGTTACAGTCGTAGGCTGGATTACCTGCAGAGACATACATATGTGTTCTAGGACTGATAGGGTGATCGATTGATCATTGTTGTATATCAAGGAACATTTATACTAATATTTATGTTAGTGCAGTCATACGCTGGTTTTCCTTGTACATGTTTATAGATATATATTCCTTGCTGATAGTGCAACATTGTGTTATAAGACTTGACCTACTTGAAGAGGTTGGTAGTATTAGGTGGTGAATCAGGAGATAGGATACCACTTGATAAGCAGAATAAAGAGTTCTGATGGTATTGGAGTGCAACCTGACTGGAATAGTATAGAGTGTAGGATTCATTATTATTATTATTATTATTATATGTGTGTATGTGCTTTGTCCAGTAAATATATTCAAATTTGCTGGTGTTTGCCCTTGTCCTAGTGAGGATTCCCAGGAAGTAGGAAAGAAGGAGAGAGAAAGAAAGAACCAAGAATCACAGCTGTGGACAGGGTAGAATGGAATACTAATAAGTCAAAGAGGATTGAGAAGATCATATCACATGAGGAGAGAGTGGGGAGTCACAGCGGCTCGAGTGGGTGTGTGCACTTGACAACGAGGCTAAGTATTGGAGCCGCATCCCCTAAATGTGTGACGTTGAGCCCCTCTCCAAGAGCCAGAAGCGCCCAGGGTGATCTCCTGGTAAATATAAGCACTCTGCCGAGTTTTGGGTTGGGTTGTCCATAAAGAAGGATCAACGACACACCACTCAACCATAATATCCACCACCTACTGCTGCTGTTGTCCACCACCTACTGCTGTTGTCCACCACCTACTGCTGTTGTCCACAACCTACTGCTGTTGTCCACCACCTTGTGGGTTATATATATATATATATATATATATATATATATATATATATATATATATAATATATATATATATATATATATATATATGTGTGTGTGAGAAAGCTGCATGAACGCGCAAGCCATATATCACTAAGAACTCTTTGACCTGGCCAGGATTCGAACCCATGCCGTCCAGGATCACCCCTAAACGTACACAGTACTGTGACCACCGCACCAATGATCATGAGAAACCTACTCATGAGAAATTTTCCAGACACAAAGCAGAACGCTTTAAAAGAGACCAACGTCGTCTATGCCTTCAAATGCCCACTTGGGGACTGTAAGCCCCAAAGAACTCAGTATATAGGCAAGCCAACAACATCTCTTTCCAGGCGATTAACGATGCATAAGCAACAGGGCTTGATTAAGGAACATATAATCTCTTCCCACAACCAGACCATCACCAGAGAAGTCTTAACAAAAAACACAGAAATCATCGATAGATACAGCGATAGCAGGCGGCTTGATACCTGCGAGGCACTACACATCAAGAAGTCAACACCAGCAATCAACACCCAAATAATGCACAACTATATTCTACCCACTTCAAGACTCCGCACCAATATAGAAGCATCAAGAAATATGGGCCAATAGGCCCTTTGCAGTTACTTCCATTCTTCCCTTTAATTTACCCAATTTATACTCATTGCATCGTATTCTGTCTTGTGTTGAAAGTTTTATTCACCTCATCCAAAACTGTTGTAACATATCACCTCACCCAAAATGCAGGTATATAAGATGAAAGCTGTTTAAATCATAACGTAGTAAGAACTCTGTTTAGTGTTTGCAGGTTATAGTTGTGTGTGTGTGTAAAGTAAAGTCTTTGAAAATGTAATAAGTTATTACAAAACGTGTTCAAGTGTCGCGTCAGACTAGAAATAAAAATGAATTTTGGAGAATTGTTTTTTCAATTACCATCAACAGTGAAAAGAAACTTAAGAAATATTGAGAAAATTCGTGTTAGAATTATTAATCTTACTTTTTCGGTCATATTTAACAATATATGTTTACAAGAAAGACTGCTACCAATATATATATATATATATATATATATATATATATATATATATATATATATATATATATATATATATATATATATATATATATATATATATATATATATATATATATAGTAGTTGTAATATACAAAATATAAATTTGTGTAAAGCCTCTTCAGGTGTATATTGAGCATGGAACTGTTCAGGGTCCTGAACTCCGGCGTCGGTCTGACCTCTCACATGTGTTCCCAATTACCGCTAGTGTAAAACTCTGAGTGCAACAAAATCATGACCTTTTGAAGTTGGTCAGGTGAGGACCGATTGGTCTTAAGGGGGGGGGGGCCTGAGCCCTCTGATGCGTGTATGTTCGTGTTTGATTGTGTACACTTGTGTGTGTGTGTGTGTGTGTGTGTGTGTGTGTGTGTGTGTGTGTGTGTGTGTGTGTGTGTGTGTGTGTGTGTGTGTGTGTGTGTGTGTGTGTGTGTATTTACTAGGTGAGTCTGCATAATCGAGCTATTAGGTCTTGGAGCACAAGGACTAAGCACCAAGAAGTGAACACCAAGGAGTGAGCACTAGGGAGTGAGCACCAAGGAGCACTCTCCTTAGTGAGCACCACTCCTTGGTGCTCACTAAGGACAGAGCACCAAGGAGTGAGCACAAAAGAATGAGCACTAAGGAGTGAGCACTAAATAGAGAGCATTTAGGAGTGAGCACTAAGGAGTGAGCACTAAGGAGAGAGCACCAAGAAGTGAGCACCAAGGAGTGAGCACTAAGAAGTGAGCACTAAGGAATGAGCACCAAGGAGTGAGCACCAAGGAGAGAGCACGAAGGACTGAGCACCAAGGACTGAGCACCAAGAAGTGAACACCAAGGAGTGAGCACCAAGGAGTGAGCACAGAGGAGTGAACACCAAGCAGTAAGCACCAAGGAGTGAGCACTATGGAGTGAGCACCAAGGAGTGAGCATTAACGAGAGAGCACCAAGGAGAGAGCACCAAGGAGTGAGCAATAAGGAGTGAGCACTAAGGAGTGAGCACTAAGGAGTGAGCACTAAGGAGTGAGTATTAAGGAGTGAGCACAGATGAGTGACCACCAAGGAGTGAGCACCAAGGAGTGAGCACCAAGGAGTGAGCACCATGGACTGAGCACCAAGTAGTGAGCACCAAGGAGTGAGCACCAAGGAGTGAACCCCAAACACTGAGCACCAAGGAGTGAGCACCAAGTAGTGAGCACCAATTAGTGAGCACAAGGAGTGAGCACCAAGGACTGAGCACCAAGGAATGAGCAACAAAGACTGAGCACCAAGATGTGAATACCAATAAGTACCAAGGAGTGAGCACCAAGGAGTGAGCACCAATGAGTGAGCACCAATGAGTGAGCACCAAGGAGTGAGCACCAAAGAGTGAGCACTAAGGAGTGAGCACATAGAAGAGAGCACCAAGGAGTGAGCACCAATGAGTGAGCACCAATGAGTAAGCACCAAGGAGTGAGCACAAAGGAGAGAGCACCAAGGAGTGAGCACTATAAAGAGTGAACATCAAGGAGTGAGCACCAAGGAGTGAGCATTAAGGAGTGAGCACCAATGAGTGAGCACCAAGGAGTGAGCACCAAAGAGTGAGCACTAAGGAGTGAGCACATAGAAGAGAGCACCAAGGAGTGAGCACCAATGAGTGAGCACCAATGAGTAAGCACCAAGAAGTGAGCAGTAAGGAATGAACACTGAGAAGAGAGCAGCAAGGAGTGCGCACCATGGACTGAACACCAAGAACTGAGCACCAAGGAGTGAGCACTCAGGACTGAGCACCAAGGATTGAGCACCAAGGAGTGAGCATCAAGGAGTGTGCACCAAGGAGGAGCATCAAGGAATGAGCACCAAGGAGTGAGCACAAAGGAGTGAGCACCAAGGATTGAGCACAAAGGAGTGAGCACCAAGGAGTGAGCACCAAGGAGAGAGCACCAAGGAGTGAGCACTTAGGAGTGAGCACCAAGAACTGAGCACTAAGGAGTGAGCACAAAGGAGTGAGCACCAAGGAGTGAGCACCAAGGAGAGAGCACCAAGGAGTGAGCACTAAGGAGTGTGCACAAAGGAGTGAGCACCAAGGAATGAGCACAAAGGAGTGAGCACCAAGAACTGAGCACTAAGGAGTGAGCACAAAGGAGTGATCACCAAGAACTGTGCACCAAGGAGTGAGCACAAAGGAGTGATCACAAAGGAGTGAGCACCAAGGAATGAGCACAAAGGAGTGAGCACCAAGAACTGAGCATTAAGGAGTGAGTACAAAGGAGTGATCACCAAGAACTGAGCACTAAGGAGTGAACACAAAGGAGTGATCACCAAGAACTGAGCACCAAGGAGTGAGCACAAAGGAGTTAGCACCAAGGAGAGAGCACCAAGGAGTGAGCACAAAAGAATGAGCACTAAGGAGTGAGCACTAAATAGAGAGCATTTAGGAGTGAGCACTAAGGAGTGAGCACTAAGGAGAGAGCACCAAGAAGTGAGCACCAAGGAGTGAGCACTAAGAAGTGAGCACTAAGGAATGAGCACCAAGGAGTGAGCACCAAGGAGAGAGCACGAAGGACTGAGCACCAAGGACTGAGCACCAAGAAGTGAACACCAAGGAGTGAGCACCAAGGAGTGAGCACAGAGGAGTGAACACCAAGCAGTAAGCACCAAGGAGTGAGCACTATGGAGTGAGCACCAAGGAGTGAACACTAAGGAGTGAGCATTAACGAGTGAGCACCAAGGAGAGAGCACCAAGGAGTGAGCAATAAGGAGTGAGCACTAAGGAGTGAGCACTAAGGAGTGAGCACTAAGGAGTGAGTATTAAGGAGTGAGCACAGATGAGTGACCACCAAGGAGTGAGCACCAAGGAGTGAGCACCAAGGAGTGAGCACCAAGGACTGAGCACCAAGTAGTGAGCACCAAGGAGTGAGCACCAAGGAGTGAACCCCAAACACTGAGCACCAAGGAGTGAGCACCAAGTAGTGAGCACCAATTAGTGAGCACAAGGAGTGAGCACCAAGGACTGAGCACCAAGGAATGAGCAACAAAGACTGAGCACCAAGATGTGAATACCAATAAGTACCAAGGAGTGAGCACCAAGGAGTGAGCACCAATGAGTGAGCACCAAGGAGTGAGCACCAAAGAGTGAGCACTAAGGAGTGAGCACATAGAAGAGAGCACCAAGGAGTGAGCACCAATGAGTGAGCACCAATGAGTAAGCACCAAGGAGTGAGCACAAAGGAGAGAGCACCAAGGAGTGAGCACTATAAAGAGTGAACATCAAGGAGTGAGCACCAAGGAGTGAGCATTAAGGAGTGAGCACCAATGAGTGAGCACCAAGGAGTGAGCACCAAAGAGTGAGCACTAAGGAGTGAGCACATAGAAGAGAGCACCAAGGAGTGAGCACCAATGAGTGAGCACCAATGAGTAAGCACCAAGAAGTGAGCAGTAAGGAATGAACACTGAGAAGAGAGCAGCAAGGAGTGCGCACCATGGACTGAACACCAAGAACTGAGCACCAAGGAGTGAGCACTCAGGACTGAGCACCAAGGATTGAGCACCAAGGAGTGAGCATCAAGGAGTGTGCACCAAGGAGGAGCATCAAGGAATGAGCACCAAGGAGTGAGCACAAAGGAGTGAGCACCAAGGATTGAGCACAAAGGAGTGAGCACCAAGGAGTGAGCACCAAGGAGAGAGCACCAAGGAGTGAGCACTTAGGAGTGAGCACCAAGAACTGAGCACTAAGGAGTGAGCACAAAGGAGTGAGCACCAAGGAGTGAGCACCAAGGAGAGAGCACCAAGGAGTGTGCACAAAGGAGTGAGCACCAAGGAATGAGCACAAAGGAGTGAGCACCAAGAACTGAGCACTAAGGAGTGAGCACAAAGGAGTGATCACCAAGAACTGTGCACCAAGGAGTGAGCACAAAGGAGTGATCACAAAGGAGTGAGCACCAAGGAATGAGCACAAAGGAGTGAGCACCAAGAACTGAGCATTAAGGAGTGAGTACAAAGGAGTGATCACCAAGAACTGAGCACTAAGGAGTGAACACAAAGGAGTGATCACCAAGAACTGAGCACCAAGGAGGAGCACCAAAGAGTGAGAACTA
>WNGS01011485.1:33755-53191 GCA_020271785.1 Procambarus virginalis
AACTTTAACATTAAACTCTACCTCCGCTCAATGGCTATAAGTGTGTCTGTCTGCTGGTCAGTCTCTCCCACTCTCTTCATAGTTACATTAATAGTTAAACATATGTTTCCCTTCAATTATCAGTTGTTGTTGTTATAGATTCAGCTACTCGGAACAAGTTCCAAGTAGCACGGGCTATGGTGAGCCCGAACTTACCTGGCACAGGAGCGGGGCAAGTAGCACGGGCTATGGTGAGCCCGTAACTTACCTGGCACAGGAGCGGGGCAAGTACACGGGCTATGGTTAGCCTCGTGGACAGGAGATAATTATCAGTTGATCACTGCCTGTTCTTCACAAGAATGAAGAAGCGACTGTGATATGATGAAATACCAAAGTTTTGTGTGCGCGCTGTGTGGGTGTTCTCACAGAGCTGTGTTTATATAGCTGTACTTGAGGAGATTCCGCTCCAAATCCTGTCGTCGGCCTCAGCTGTGAATTAGCTTGTAACTCCTCGTCCAGGTCCCACCCCTTGTGACCCCTCGTCCTGGTCCCCCCTTGTGACCCCTCGTCCAGGTCCCACCCCTTGTGACCCCTCGTCCAGGTCCCACCCCTTGTGACCCCTCGTCCTGGTCCCACCCCTTGTGACCCCTCGTCCTGGTCCCACCCCTTGTGACCCCTCGTCCTGGTCCCACCCCTTGTGACCCCTCGTCCTGGTCCCACCCCTTGTGACCCCTCGTCCAGGTCCCACCCCTTGTGACCCCTCGTCCAGGTCCCACCCCTTGTGACCCCTCGTCCAGGTCCCACCCCTTGTGACTCCTCGTCCAGGTCCCACCCCTTGTGACCCCTCGTCCAGGTCCCACCCCTTGTGACCCCTCGTCCTGGTCCCACCCCTTGTGACCCATCGTCCAGGTCCCACCCCTTGTGACCCCTCGTCCTGGTCCCACCCCTTGTGACCCCTCGTCCAGGTCCCACCCCTTGTGACCCCTCGTCCAGGTCCCACCCCTTGTGACCCCTCGTCCAGGTCCCACCCCTTGTGACCCCTCGTCCAGGTCCCACCCCTTGTGACCCCTCGTCCAGGTCCCACCCCTTGTGACCCCTCGTCCAGGTCCCACCCCTTGTGACCCCTCGTCCTGGTCCCACCCCTTGTGACCCCTCGTCCTGGTCCCACCCCTTGTGACCCCTCGTCCAGGTCCCACCCCTTGTGACCCCTCGTCCAGGTCCCACCCCTTGTGACCCCTCGTCCTGGTCCCACCCCTTGTGACCCCTCGTACACGGTCCCACCCCTTGTGACCCCTCGTCCAGGTCCCACCCCTTGTGACCCCTCGTCCAGGTCCCACCCCTTGTGACTCCTCGTCCAGGTCCCACCCCTTGTGACCCCTCGTCCAGGTCCCACCCCTTGTGACTCCTCGTCCAGGTCCCACCCCTTGTGACTCCTCGTCCAGGTCCCACCCCTTGTGACCCCTCGTCCTGGTCCCACCCCTTGTGACCCCTCGTCCTGGTCCCACCCCTTGTGACCCCTCGTCCAGGTCCCACCCCTTGTGACCCCTCGTCCAGGTCCCACCCCTTGTGACCCCTCGTCCAGGTCCCACCCCTTGTGACCCCCTTCGTACACGGTCGTTGAGACAGAGTAACCAAGTTGTTGTCTCAGGGTCGAGCACCAAGATGTTGTCTCAGGGTCGAGCACCAAGATGTTATCTCAGGGTCGAGCACCAAGATGTTGTCTCAGGGTCGAGCACCAAGATGTTGTCTCAGGGTCGAGCACCAAGATGTTGTCTCAGGGTCGAGCACCAGTGTTGTCTCAGGGTCGAGCACCAAGATGTTGTCTCAGGGTCGAGCACCAAGATGTTGTCTCAGGGTCGAGCACCAAGATGTTGTCTCAGGGTCGAGCACCAAGATGTTGTCTCAGGGTCGAGCACCAAGATGTTGTCTCAGGGTCGAGCACCAAGATGTTGTCTCAGGGTCGAGCACCAAGATGTTGTCTCAGGGTCGAGCACCAAGATGTTGTCTCAGGGTCGAGCACCAAGATGTTGTCTCAGGGTCGAGCACCAAGATGTTGTCTCAGGGTCGAGCACCAAGATGTTGTCTCAGGGTCGAGCACCAAGATGTTGTCTCAGGGTCGAGCACCAAGATGTTGTCTCAGGGTCGAGCACCAAGATGTTGTCTCAGGGTCGAGCACCAAGATGTTGTCTCAGGGTCGAGCACCAAGATGTTGTCTCAGGGTCGAGCACCAAGATGTTGTCTCAGGGTCGAGCACCAAGATGTTGTCTCAGGGTCGAGCACCAAGATGTTGTCTCAGGGTCGAGCACCAAGATGTTGTCTCAGGGTCGAGCACCAAGATGTTGTCTCAGGGTCGAGCACCAAGATGTTGTCTCAGGGTCGAGCACCAAGATGTTGTCTCAGGGTCGAGCACCAGATGTTGTCTCAGGGTCGAGCACCAAGATGTTGTCTCAGGGTCGAGCACCAAGATGTTGTCTCAGGGTCGAGCACCAAGATGTTGTCTCAGGGTCGAGCACCAAGATGTTGTCTCAGGGTCGAGCACCAAGATGTTGTCTCAGGGTCGAGCACCAAGATGTTGTCTCAGGGTCGAGCACCAAGATGTTGTCTCAGGGTCGAGCACCAAGATGTTGTCTCAGGGTCGAGCACCAAGATGTTGTCTCAGGGTCGAGCACCAAGATGTTGTCTCAGGGTCGAGCACCAGATGTTGTCTCAGGGTCGAGCACCAAGATGTTGTCTCAGGGTCGAGCACCAAGATGTTGTCTCAGGGTCGAGCACCAAGATGTTGTCTCAGGGTCGAGCACCAAGATGTTGTCTCAGGGTCGAGCACCAAGTGTTGTCTCAGGGTCGAGCACCAAGATGTTGTCTCAGGGTCGAGCACCAAGATGTTGTCTCAGGGTCGAGCACCAAGATGTTGTCTCAGGGTCGAGCACCAAGATGTTGTCTCAGGGTCGAGCACCAAGATGTTGTCTCAGGGTCGAGCACCAAGATGTTGTCTCAGGGTCGAGCACCAAGATGTTGTCTCAGGGTCGAGCACCAAGATGTTGTCTCAGGGTCGAGCACCAAGATGTTGTCTCAGGGTCGAGCACCAAGATGTTGTCTCAGGGTCGAGCACCAAGATGTTGTCTCAGGGTCGAGCACCAAGATGTTGTCTCAGGGTCGAGCACCAAGATGTTGTCTCAGGGTCGAGCACCAAGATGTTGTCTCAGGGTCGAGCACCAAGATGTTGTCTCAGGGTCGAGCACCAAGATGTTGTCTCAGGGTCGAGCACCAAGATGTTGTCTCAGGGTCGAGCACCAAGATGTTGTCTCAGGGTCGAGCACCAAGATGTTGTCTCAGGGTCGAGCACCAAGATGTTGTCTCAGGGTCGAGCACCAAGATGTTGTCTCAGGGTCGAGCACCAAGATGTTGTCTCAGGGTCGAGCACCAGATGTTGTCTCAGGGTCGAGCACCAAGATGTTGTCTCAGGGTCGAGCACCAAGATGTTGTCTCAGGGTCGAGCACCAAGATGTTGTCTCAGGGTCGAGCACCAAGATGTTGTCTCAGGGTCGAGCACCAAGATGTTGTCTCAGGGTCGAGCACCAAGATGTTGTCTCAGGGTCGAGCACCAGATGTTGTCTCAGGGTCGAGCACCAAGATGTTGTCTCAGGGTCGAGCACCAAGATGTTGTCTCAGGGTCGAGCACCAAGATGTTGTCTCAGGGTCGAGCACCAAGATGTTGTCTCAGGGTCGAGCACCAAGATGTTGTCTCAGGGTCGAGCACCAAGATGTTGTCTCAGGGTCGAGCACCAGATGTTGTCTCAGGGTCGAGCACCAAGATGTTGTCTCAGGGTCGAGCACCAAGATGTTGTCTCAGGGTCGAGCACCAAGATGTTGTCTCAGGGTCGAGCACCAAGATGTTGTCTCAGGGTCGAGCACCAAGATGTTGTCTCAGGGTCGAGCACCAAGATGTTGTCTCAGGGTCGAGCACCAAGATGTTGTCTCAGGGTCGAGCACCAAGATGTTGTCTCAGGGTCGAGCACCAAGATGTTGTCTCAGGGTCGAGCACCAAGATGTTGTCTCAGGGTCGAGCACCAAGATGTTGTCTCAGGGTCGAGCACCAAGATGTTGTCTCAGGGTCGAGCACCAAGATGTTGTCTCAGGGTCGAGCACCAAGATGTTGTCTCAGGGTCGAGCACCAAGATGTTGTCTCAGGGTCGAGCACCAGATGTTGTCTCAGGGTCGAGCACCAAGATGTTGTCTCAGGGTCGAGCACCAAGATGTTGTCTCAGGGTCGAGCACCAAGTGTTGTCTCAGGGTCGAGCACCAAGATGTTGTCTCAGGGTCGAGCACCAAGATGTTGTCTCAGGGTCGAGCACCAAGATGTTGTCTCAGGGTCGAGCACCAAGATGTTGTCTCAGGGTCGAGCACCAAGATGTTGTCTCAGGGTCGAGCACCAAGATGTTGTCTCAGGGTCGAGCACCAAGATGTTGTCTCAGGGTCGAGCACCAAGATGTTGTCTCAGGGTCGAGCACCAAGATGTTGTCTCAGGGTCGAGCACCAAGATGTTGTCTCAGGGTCGAGCACCAAGATGTTGTCTCAGGGTCGAGCACCAAGATGTTGTCTCAGGGTCGAGCACCAAGATGTTGTCTCAGGGTCGAGCACCAAGATGTTGTCTCAGGGTCGAGCACCAAGATGTTGTCTCAGGGTCGAGCACCAAGATGTTGTCTCAGGGTCGAGCACCAAGATGTTGTCTCAGGGTCGAGCACCAAGATGTTGTCTCAGGGTCGAGCACCAAGATGTTGTCTCAGGGTCGAGCACCAAGATGTTGTCTCAGGGTCGAGCACCAAGATGTTGTCTCAGGGTCGAGCACCAAGATGTTGTCTCAGGGTCGAGCACCAAGATGTTGTCTCAGGGTCGAGCACCAAGATGTTGTCTCAGGGTCGAGCACCAAGATGTTGTCTCAGGGTCGAGCACCAAGATGTTGTCTCAGGGTCGAGCACCAAGATGTTGTCTCAGGGTCGAGCACCAAGATGTTGTCTCAGGGTCGAGCACCAAGATGTTGTCTCAGGGTCGAGCACCAAGATGTTGTCTCAGGGTCGAGCACCAAGATGTTGTCTCAGGGTCGAGCACCAAGATGTTGTCTCAGGGTCGAGCACCAAGATGTTGTCTCAGGGTCGAGCACCAAGATGTTGTCTCAGGGTCGAGCACCAAGATGTTGTCTCAGGGTCGAGCACCAAGATGTTGTCTCAGGGTCGAGCACCAAGATGTTGTCTCAGGGTCGAGCACCAAGATGTTGTCTCAGGGTCGAGCACCAAGATGTTGTCTCAGGGTCGAGCACCAAGATGTTGTCTCAGGGTCGAGCACCAAGATGTTGTCTCAGGGTCGAGCACCAAGATGTTGTCTCAGGGTCGAGCACCAAGATGTTGTCTCAGGGTCGAGCACCAAGATGTTGTCTCAGGGTCGAGCACCAAGATGTTGTCTCAGGGTCGAGCACCAAGATGTTGTCTCAGGGTCGAGCACCAAGATGTTGTCTCAGGGTCGAGCACCAAGATGTTGTCTCAGGGTCGAGCACCAAGATGTTGTCTCAGGGTCGAGCACCAAGATGTTGTCTCAGGGTCGAGCACCAAGATGTTGTCTCAGGGTCGAGCACCAAGATGTTGTCTCAGGGTCGAGCACCAAGATGTTGTCTCAGGGTCGAGCACCAAGATGTTGTCTCAGGGTCGAGCACCAAGATGTTGTCTCAGGGTCGAGCACCAAGATGTTGTCTCAGGGTCGAGCACCAAGATGTTGTCTCAGGGTCGAGCACCAAGATGTTGTCTCAGGGTCGAGCACCAAGATGTTGTCTCAGGGTCGAGCACCAAGATGTTGTCTCAGGGTCGAGCACCAAGATGTTGTCTCAGGGTCGAGCACCAAGATGTTGTCTCAGGGTCGAGCACCAAGATGTTGTCTCAGGGTCGAGCACCAAGATGTTGTCTCAGGGTCGAGCACCAAGATGTTGTCTCAGGGTCGAGCACCAAGATGTTGTCTCAGGGTCGAGCACCAAGATGTTGTCTCAGGGTCGAGCACCAAGATGTTGTCTCAGGGTCGAGCACCAAGATGTTGTCTCAGGGTCGAGCACCAAGATGTTGTCTCAGGGTCGAGCACCAAGATGTTGTCTCAGGGTCGAGCACCAAGATGTTGTCTCAGGGTCGAGCACCAAGATGTTGTCTCAGGGTCGAGCACCAAGATGTTGTCTCAGGGTCGAGCACCAAGATGTTGTCTCAGGGTCGAGCACCAAGATGTTGTCTCAGGGTCGAGCACCAAGATGTTGTCTCAGGGTCGAGCACCAAGATGTTGTCTCAGGGTCGAGCACCAAGATGTTGTCTCAGGGTCGAGCACCAAGATGTTGTCTCAGGGTCGAGCACCAGATGTTGTCTCAGGGTCGAGCACCAAGATGTTGTCTCAGGGTCGAGCACCAAGATGTTGTCTCAGGGTCGAGCACCAAGATGTTGTCTCAGGGTCGAGCACCAAGATGTTGTCTCAGGGTCGAGCACCAAGATGTTGTCTCAGGGTCGAGCACCAAGATGTTGTCTCAGGGTCGAGCACCAAGATGTTGTCTCAGGGTCGAGCACCAAGATGTTGTCTCAGGGTCGAGCACCAAGATGTTGTCTCAGGGTCGAGCACCAAGATGTTGTCTCAGGGTCGAGCACCAAGATGTTGTCTCAGGGTCGAGCACCAAGATGTTGTCTCAGGGTCGAGCACCAAGATGTTGTCTCAGGGTCGAGCACCAAGATGTTGTCTCAGGGTCGAGCACCAAGATGTTGTCTCAGGGTCGAGCACCAAGATGTTGTCTCAGGGTCGAGCACCAAGATGTTGTCTCAGGGTCGAGCACCAAGATGTTGTCTCAGGGTCGAGCACCAAGATGTTGTCTCAGGGTCGAGCACCAAGATGTTGTCTCAGGGTCGAGCACCAAGATGTTGTCTCAGGGTCGAGCACCAAGATGTTGTCTCAGGGTCGAGCACCAAGATGTTGTCTCAGGGTCGAGCACCAAGATGTTGTCTCAGGGTCGAGCACCAAGATGTTGTCTCAGGGTCGAGCACCAAGATGTTGTCTCAGGGTCGAGCACCAAGATGTTGTCTCAGGGTCGAGCACCAAGATGTTGTCTCAGGGTCGAGCACCAAGATGTTGTCTCAGGGTCGAGCACCAAGATGTTGTCTCAGGGTCGAGCACCAAGATGTTGTCTCAGGGTCGAGCACCAAGATGTTGTCTCAGGGTCGAGCACCAAGATGTTGTCTCAGGGTCGAGCACCAAGATGTTGTCTCAGGGTCGAGCACCAAGATGTTGTCTCAGGGTCGAGCACCAAGATGTTGTCTCAGGGTCGAGCACCAAGATGTTGTCTCAGGGTCGAGCACCAAGTGTTGTCTCAGGGTCGAGCACCAAGATGTTGTCTCAGGGTCGAGCACCAAGTGTTGTCTCAGGGTCGAGCACCAAGATGTTGTCTCAGGGTCGAGCACCAAGATGTTGTCTCAGGGTCGAGCACCAATTGTTGTCTCAGGGTCGAGCACCATGTTGTCTCAGGGTCGAGCACCAAGATGTTGTCTCAGGGTCGAGCACCAAGATGTTGTCTCAGGGTCGAGCACCAAGATGTTGTCTCAGGGTCGAGCACCAAGATGTTGTCTCAGGGTCGAGCACCAAGATGTTGTCTCAGGGTCGAGCACCAAGATGTTGTCTCAGGGTCGAGCACCAAGTGTTGTCTCAGGGTCGAGCACCAAGATGTTGTCTCAGGGTCGAGCACCAGTTGTTGTCTCAGGGTCGAGCACCAAGATGTTGTCTCAGGGTCGAGCACCAAGATGTTGTCTCAGGGTCGAGCACCAAGATGTTGTCTCAGGGTCGAGCACCAAGATGTTGTCTCAGGGTCGAGCACCAAGATGTTGTCTCAGGGTCGAGCACCATGATGTTGTCTCAGGGTCGAGCACCAAGATGTTGTCTCAGGGTCGAGCACCAAGATGTTGTCTCAGGGTCGAGCACCAAGTGTTGTCTCAGGGTCGAGCACCAAGATGTTGTCTCAGGGTCGAGCACCAAGATGTTGTCTCAGGGTCGAGCACCAAGATGTTGTCTCAGGGTCGAGCACCAAGATGTTGTCTCAGGGTCGAGCACCAATTGTTGTCTCAGGGTCGAGCACCAGATGTTGTCTCAGGGTCGAGCACCAAGATGTTGTCTCAGGGTCGAGCACCAAGATGTTGTCTCAGGGTCGAGCACCAAGATGTTGTCTCAGGGTCGAGCACCAAGATGTTGTCTCAGGGTCGAGCACCAAGATGTTGTCTCAGGGTCGAGCACCAGATGTTGTCTCAGGGTCGAGCACCAAGATGTTGTCTCAGGGTCGAGCACCAAGATGTTGTCTCAGGGTCGAGCACCAAGATGTTGTCTCAGGGTCGAGCACCAAGATGTTGTCTCAGGGTCGAGCACCAAGATGTTGTCTCAGGGTCGAGCACCAAGATGTTGTCTCAGGGTCGAGCACCAAGATGTTGTCTCAGGGTCGAGCACCAAGATGTTGTCTCAGGGTCGAGCACCAAGATGTTGTCTCAGGGTCGAGCACCAAGATGTTGTCTCAGGGTCGAGCACCAAGATGTTGTCTCAGGGTCGAGCACCAAGATGTTGTCTCAGGGTCGAGCACCAAGATGTTGTCTCAGGGTCGAGCACCAAGATGTTGTCTCAGGGTCGAGCACCAAGATGTTGTCTCAGGGTCGAGCACCAGATGTTATCTCAGGGTCGAGCACCAAGATGTTGTCTCAGGGTCGAGCACCAAGAAGTTGTCTCAGGGTCGAGCACCAAGTGTTGTCTCAGGGTCGAGCACCAAGATGTTGTCTCAGGGTCGAGCACCAAGTGTTGTTTCAGGGTCGAGCACCAAGATGTTGTCTCAGGGTCGAGCACCAAGATGTTGTCTCAGGGTCGAGCACCAATTGTTGTCTCAGGGTCGAGCACCAGTTGTTGTCTCAGGGTCGAGCACCAAGATGTTGTCTCAGGGTCGAGCACCAAGATGTTGTCTCAGGGTCGAGCACCAAGATGTTGTCTCAGGGTCGAGCACCAAGATGTTGTCTCAGGGTCGAGCACCAAGATGTTGTCTCAGGGTCGAGCACCAAGATGTTGTCTCAGGGTCGAGCACCAAGATGTTGTCTCAGGGTCGAGCACCAAGATGTTGTCTCAGGGTCGAGCACCAAGATGTTGTCTCAGGGTCGAGCACCAAGATGTTGTCTCAGGGTCGAGCACCAGATGTTGTCTCAGGGTCGAGCACCAAGATGTTGTCTCAGGGTCGAGCACCAAGATGTTGTCTCAGGGTCGAGCACCAAGATGTTGTCTCAGGGTCGAGCACCAAGATGTTGTCTCAGGGTCGAGCACCAAGATGTTGTCTCAGGGTCGAGCACCAAGATGTTGTCTCAGGGTCGAGCACCAAGATGTTGTCTCAGGGTCGAGCACCAAGATGTTGTCTCAGGGTCGAGCACCAAGATGTTGTCTCAGGGTCGAGCACCAAGATGTTGTCTCAGGGTCGAGCACCAAGATGTTGTCTCAGGGTCGAGCACCAAGATGTTGTCTCAGGGTCGAGCACCAAGATGTTGTCTCAGGGTCGAGCACCAAGATGTTGTCTCAGGGTCGAGCACCAAGATGTTGTCTCAGGGTCGAGCACCAAGATGTTGTCTCAGGGTCGAGCACCAGATGTTGTCTCAGGGTCGAGCACCAAGAGTTTCCTTACGTCCCTGACTCATCTGAGTTTAGTGTTCGCTCGTGGACTTCTTTTCTCCTCTGAACATCTTTGTCCATTATGTTAATGTTCTAAGAATTTTGGATATCGTTATCATGTCCCCGATATAAATAAGTAATTATTAAAAGACAGGGCCAAGCTGGGAAGACTATGTAGCACAGTCTCACATATCACACATACTGTAGCACATATGTTGACAGAATAGACAAAGACGAGATGTTTAAAAGGGAAAATTTATGAACTGAAGGGTAAGGATGAACGTTGAGAGATCCGGAGGTACCAGAAAGATGCCTATGTGTGCAGGTGTGTGTGTTGGGAAGAGAAGGAGGCCGGGTGTGTCTGCAGGTGTGTGTGTGTTGGAAAGGAAGGAGGCCAGGTGTGTGTGCAAGTGTGTGTATTGGGAAGGGAAGGAAGCCGGATGTGTGTGCAGGTGTGTTCCAACAACTGGCCATGCTGAGGACCTACACCTGCTTGAGGAAGCTGATGTAGTTGGTGGTGATCTTGTTGGACTCCTTCACCCTCTGGAGACGATCTCCCAGCCGCCGAAGTCCCCGACCTCCACGTTCTGTTGACATGGACCAGGAATTACGTGCCGGAAATTTTTAGGTTTACAAAGAGACTTGTGTCAAATTTCAAATTCAGAGGGACAATCAAAACTGTTAAAAAACTCAAGCCTGGTTACTTGTTGTCAAAAATGGTAACAGAGATACCATTTCCCCATTACCAAGTGCACCTTTTCCCAGCACCAGTTTCTCTCAGGTGAAAGTTTTTTAATTGAATTTACCTGAGAGCCACCATCTCTATTGTCCTCCTCATTGTTCCTGAAGTCTTTTTCCAGTTGTATTTTAACTACACAACAACTACACCTCTCTGCCTCTATATATAGTATAAATATTATGCACAGTACAGGGAGTCCAGTACATGCAGAGGTAGAATGAGACTATGTGGATGGTGTGTGTGTGTACTTACCTAGTAGGGGTCTACGGGAGAGTGACGTCCAGCTCTTAATCCCCTCCTACTGGCCTTGTACCTGATGCGTTTCAACCTATCAACTCTGGCTTTAAAATTCTTTGTCAAATCGAGCCTTAAAGTGGTGGATGGAGATGGCTTCCACAACTTCCTCTGGTAGAGCATTGCACTTATTAACTATCCGTATAGGGTACGAGTACTGCCTTACTTTACTTAGGCTCATTTGTGTTTCCAGCTGCTTCCACCTGTGTCCTCTTGTCCTTCTCTCTCTCACTCTGAAGACGCTATCCTTGTCCACCTGATCTATNGCATCGTTGGACGTAGAATCACTGTTCACCAACGTACCTGTGGATGAAACAATCGGATGATGTGGACCGAGTGTATCGAGACCCGGCCTGTACTCCCCTTGACATGCCAGAAAATATCCTGAGGAAACTACTCCAAGCTTGTACTAAGGAGGCACCCTTCTTGAGCCCGGATGGGCACATGTATAAGCAAGTAGATGGGGTCGCTATGGTTCCCCCCTAGGCGTCCTGTTTGCAAACTTCTACATGGGTACTATTGAGGAAAAAGTCTTAGTCGACTTGAACTTGAAACCGGCCATATACTGCAGGTATGTGACGACATTTTTACACAGTACCTGATGTCAGACATCTGCAGGAGCTGAAAGAAGCGTTTGAGCAGAATTCTGTGTTACGTTTCACTTACGAGATGGAGAAGGATGGGAAGCTGCCCTTTCTAGATGTAACAGTCATGGAAGAGCGGAGGTTTCCACACTCAGTCTACACTAAGGAAACAAACATAGGAATGTGCTAAATGCCAACAGTGACTGCCCAGATAGGTACAAGAGGAGTGTTGTTAACGCTTATGTCGACCGTGCTCTCAGCCACAGCTCAATGGAAGCAAGTCGACGAAGAACTCTGTAGAGTAAGGCAGGTCCTAGTCAACAACGGCTTCTCCAATGGTTTCATTGAAGACATCATAAGAAGGAAAGTGAAACGCCATGCAACCTCGAAGATACAACTAACACAACACCTATACCCCCTATTAGACTATTTTACAGAACTTCTTCTCCACAGCTCATAAAACGGAGGAAAGGGTCCTGAAAGATATTGTTAATAGAAACGTTATCCCTACAGACAAAAATCAGAAGATACAATTGACGATTTACTATAAAACCAAGAAAACTGCCAACCTACTCATGAGAAACTCTCCAGACACAAAGCAGAACGCTTTGAAAGAGACAATGTCGTCTATGCCTTCAAATGCCCACTTGGGGACTGTAAGCCCAAAGAACTCAATATATAGGCAAGACAACAACATCTCTTTCCAGGCGATTAACGATGCATAAGCAACAGGGCTCTATCAAGGAACATATAATCTCTTCCCACAACCAAACCATCACCAGAGAAATCTTAACAAACAACACAGAAATCATTGATAGATACAGCGACACAGGCGGCTTGACATCTGCGAGGCACTACACATCAAGAAGTCAACACCAGCAATCAACAGCCAATTAACGCACAACTATATTCTACCCACTTCAAGACTCCGCTCCAATATAGAAACATCAAGAAATATGGGCCAATAGGCCTTCTGCAGTTACAGATCTATTCTTCCCTTTAGCTTATACCCCTGTTTCGTGTTCTGTGTTTGTTCTCACCTCACCCCAAACCATTGTAACATGTCACCTCACCCAAATGCAGGTATAAAAAGAAAAGCTGTTTAAACTCTGTTCAGTGTGTGTAACTAAAGTCTTTGAAAATGTAATAAGTTTTACGAAACGCGCTCAAGTGTCGCGTCAGACTAAGAAATAAAGAATGAATTTTGGAGAATTGATTTTTCATTTACCGTCATCAGTAAAAACAAACATAAGAAAATTGAGAAAATTCGTGTTAGAATTATTAATCTTACTTTTCGGTCATATTTAATAACATATATATATATATATATATATATATATATATATATATATATATATATATATATATATATATTATAATATATATATATTTATATATATATATATATACGTTGATAAATATGTTTACAAACTATGTAACTGGTTTATCAGGCTTCAACTTAGCTAAATATATATATTTTTTTTTGGGGGGGGGCGTTCAATTACTGAACCCATTATACGTGCCCCTGTAACCTGTTCTACTACCACCTGTAAGTAGGGTGTAGGGTGTAGGGGTCACATTTATTGGGCCCATTATGTGCCACTGTAACATTCCACTGCTACCTGCAGGAGGGGTATGGGCTACATAATAAATGCAATAAACTAAAAAAAAATTCAAATGACAAATGAAACTAATGTAATAAGAAAATTCCACGAGAAAATACAGAGTCAGTTATAAAAAGACTATGATATTCGTATGACATTCCCAGGCACTGTGTGGGAACCATTAACACAAACACATTTGAATAAACATTCATAGTTTAAATCATAAATAAATCTTCAACTTTACTTTAACAACAAAGGGAAGCTAACACTCTAAGTGTTTATACAAAAATAAATACATTAAGTATAGGTAATGTCTTCTCACATATTAAATAACATAGGATAAAACTCACATTAATGTTTTTTGAATTGATGTAAAGATTTGCATCAAGTTTTTCGTACTCATGTGAGTGCTTGGTGAAGGTGTGACAAGGTTAGTCAAGTGGTTGGGACGAGACTTACATCCGAAGTTTATGCCAAAGGACTATTGACTTAGTCGTTGAGATACGTGATTACAGTGAGCCTCGTCCCAACCATATAATCCACCACTCAGGGGAGTGAGAAAGTACGGTGTAAAGATTTACCTAAATTCCCAAATATAAGTGTGGATTTTTATCCGAAATAAATACAATTGTGAGTGTATGTACATTGAATTATGTAAGTATTGCCAAAATATAAATGTCTACTTAACGTACTGAAGCCAGTGGCATATAGGGATTAATTGACAAGGACATAAAGTAGAGTATATATATATACCTGAGCACATAGAGGCTCGTGTCTTAGTGGTAATATGTGAGAAAGATGTTATTGTTGTTGAAGATTAAGCCACGACAAGAGGTGGCACGGGCATGAATAGCCCGTAAATTGAGAAAGGCTGAAGGTGCGGTATATATACCTGAGCATCCCGCTGAGCCTGCCGCACTCGCCGCACTCCATCCCGCACCTGCTGCTGCCGCTGCCTGCAACCATACCATATGCAACTTTTACTACATCATACTGCAGCCAATTGATGCGCCAATATCAGTGCAACTACTTCAACCAGCTAAGACACATGATGCATTGACACATGATTTCTCACAAGTCGAGCCTGGCCTCGGGCCGGGCTTGGGGAGTAGAAGAACTCCCAGAACCCCATCAACCAGGTATCAACCAGGCATTAGGTAGACTACATATCTCTAGATTGCCAGAAATCATTTGACACTGTCCGACATTAGAGGAATCTGTATAAGCTGAAGAAGCAAGCAAGAGTATCTGAGAGACTAATAATAGACATAATCCAGCTGAAGAATGAGACTCCATTGTCTCACTGTTTTCAGATGACACAAGACAAGAATCAGGACGAGAGAAAAGTAGATGCTTTAGGTACCTGGTGTACTGGTGCTCTCAGATTGTTAATTGACAACCCAAGGTTACACTCAACGTCTCCTTTAAAGGTAGATTCTTTGGCTAACTTATCAACTCTTATCATGCATTCGGAGGCCAACATGAGATGGAGACCACATGAAATGGACTGTTACCATCATTAATAAATTTTAGACTTAAGTTATGTGCAGGGATTACTAGACTTCAACCTTAATAAATGGGAGGTCATTAGGGAAGAGAAACCAGTTTAAAAAATGAGGGGATGTAATACACAATGAAATAAGAAACCTACCAGTGTCAGTGCAAGAAAGATATTTGAGAGAACACGCAATATGTTTGTTTATTATTTAGCAAAATTAGGTATACACAGCAATGTACTGCTACCTTATTCTATATGAGATATTACACAGTGTGGATCAAGAACTAGCTATAGGTTCAACTATTATTCCCATCTCACAGGATGGTTAGTCATGCATGGAATCAGGGGAGATAATACCTTCATTAATACAAATACAAACCAGCTCTGACTAAACAACTGGCTATAGGTTACACACAAACGTGCGACGAGAAGCCCAATCACACATTCCTATAATCACCGCATGCAACGTTAACGAATATCAGCATAACAGACAAAAATGGCTTTTAGAACACTGCACTCCGTAAAGACTTTTGGAGGCCTTGGTCCCAAGAATGAAGAAGTCATGAAACTTGCACACCGGAAGTATTCTCGAGTCAAGTCCTTGAACACATCCATGGATCTGGACTCTCCACCACAAACCAAGTGATTCAGGAGCTCCCTCCTCAAAGTTCTCAAATAGAATATTTAGAAACTTCTCAGGTTTGGCAAAAGACTGGTTCTTAAACTTTGAGGATTGAGTACAAGGATAGACTGAAGGATCTGATCTTGAGGGCGCTTGATAGGACAATCTATTCTATACGTACAAGATATTGAGGAAAATCGATAAAGATGCCGCTGTTTAGGTTGACTAACAACAGGGGGAGAGAGAGGACGTGAAGCTAGACTTAAACTTAGCTACAGAAGTGTAAGGAAACACTTCTTCAGTTAGAGAAATAAACAACTGGAATGAATTAGAAGCGGAGGTTGTCAGGAGGGAGGGAGGGAGGGAATTATCAGGAGAAAGCGCCAAGTCATCACGACTATAGCACTTGTGAGGGATCAGGATAAGGATTTGGGATGGGACGGGAGGGGAAGGAATGATGTCTACCCAAACACTTAGAAGGGTCGGGGATTGAACGCCGACCTGCATGAAGCTAGACTGTCGCTCTACCTTCCAGTTCAATTGCTTGGGTGGTTGTCAGGAATTAATAGACAATCAAATATAACAAAAAAAACTACAGGAGGGTCGCTGCATAAGGAGTGAAAGTTTAAAGCCTTATATCCTCCCCCCCCCCACTACCACATAACAAAATTATCTAAACCTTGACATAGGGATAAAATGTTAATAACTTCCTCATCACTGTTTATGAAAATAATATATGTAGTTGAATAAATTTCACTAAAATAATATGTTAGTTTAGATATTCGTCAGAAAAAGATAATCTACTTTTGAGTTTATATTCCTTCCAAATTATTCGCAGCATAAAAAGATATTTATCCGGTTTTCTAAAGAGGAATTTAAAACTTAATGAGGCGTAGTTTGTTATTTAGCCAATAAATAACTGCTCAATGATTTGGATGTGATTAATTTTCCTCCAATAAAATTCAATATTCGAAGCAAATGGTTCAAATTAAGAGTATCCTAACTGGCCTCCTCCTGTCTTTGGTCACAAGAGCATCCTAACTGGCCTCCTCCTGTGTGTTTGGTCACAAGAGCATCCTAACTGGCCTCCTCCTGTGTGTTTGGTCACAAGAGCATCCTAACTGGCCTCCTCTTGTGGCTTTGGCCACAAGAGCATCCTAACTGGCCTCCTCCTGTGTGTTTGGTCACAAGAGCATCCTAACTGGCCTCCTCCTGTGTGTTTGGTCACAAGAGCATCCTAACTGGCCTCCTCTTGTGGCTTTGGCCACAAGAGCATCCTAACTGGCCTCCTCCTGTGTGTTTGGTCACAAGAGCATCCTAACTGGCCTCCTCCTGTGTGTTTGGTCACAAGAGCATCCTAACTGGCCTCCTCTTGTGGCTTTGGCCACAAGAGCATCCTAACTGGCCTCCTCCTGTGTGTTTGGTCACAAGAGCATCCTAACTGGCCTCCTCCTGTGTGTTTGGTCACAAGAGCATCCTAACTGGCCTCCTCTTGTGGCTTTGGCCACAAGAGCATCCTAACTGGCCTCCTCCTGTGTGTTTGGTCACAAGAGCATCCTAACTGGCCTCCTCTTGTGGCTTTGGCCACAAGAGCATCCTAACTGGCCTCCTCCTGTGTGTTTGGTCACAAGAGCATCCTAACTGGCCTCCTCCTGTGTGTTTGGTCACAAGAGCATCCTAACTGGCCTCCTCTTGTGGCTTTGGCCACAAGAGCATCCTAACTGGCCTCCTCCTGTGTGTTTGGTCACAAGAGCATCCTAACTGGCCTCCTCTTGTGGCTTTGGCCACAAGAGCATCCTAACTGGCCTCCTCCTGTGTGTTTGGTCACAAGAGCATCCTAACTGGCCTCCTCCTGTGTGTTTGACCACAAGAGCATCCTACCTGGCCTCCTCCTGTGTGTTTGACCACAAGAGCATCCTACCTGGCCTCCTCATGTGTGTTTGACCACAAGAGCATCCTACCTGGCCTCCTCCTGTGTGTTTGACCACAAAAGCATCCTACCTGGCCTCCTCCTCCGCATGTTTGCGGATGAGCTTGGACTGTGTGAGGTGCTGGGTGAGCTGAACAGTCTGGGAGATGATGGCTGCCGCAGCATCCACACTGTCCTGCCCCCAGGTCTCCACACTCTCCCGGGCAGCATGTAGAGATGCCTTCAGCTCACTCACCATCAAATAAAAGTTATTTATCCATTACAGAGTAGAAGATGTAAGGCAATGCTTGCTCTTCTTCATCACCTTAACAATATTTTGTTAGAACACTTGCATGAATGGTTTCGACTTTAGGGGTATAATAGCAAGGTAATTTCCAAGAGAAGGCGGCTAAGGCAGTATGAGTACAGAGCACATAGAAGGGATATTTGGACAGAGTATGAACTGGGGTATAAGGACAGAGAATGAACTGGGGTATAAGGACCGAGTATGAACTGGGTTATAAGGACAGAGTATGAACTGGGGTATAAGGACAGAGTATGAACTGGGGTATAAGGACAGAGTATGAACTGGGGTATAAGGACAGAGTATGAACTGGGGTATAAGGACAGAGTATGAACTGGGGTATAAGGACAGAGTATGAACTGGGGTATAAGGACAGAGTATGAACTGGGGTATAAAGACTGAGTATGAACTTGGGTATGATGACAGAGTATGAACTTGGGTATGATGACAGAGTATGAACTGGAATATAAAGACAGAATATGAACTGGGGTATAAGGACAGAGTATGAACTGAGATATTTATTTATTTATTTATTTATTCATATACAAGAAGGTACATTGGGAATGTGAGAATATATAATATGGTAATTACAATCTTGTAAAGCCACTAGTACGCGCAGCGTTTCGGGCAGATCCTTAATCTAAGAAAATTTTAAATAGGTAAATACTAGCAAAATTTATAATAAAGAAATGATAACAGTTACATGGCAAGAAGAAGAAGAAGAAAAAAAGATGAGAGAAAATTGTAGGTACAGTATAATAAAGCACTTAGGTAGCTAAGATTGATTGCAATGATAGCTTGAATGGTAGTTGACAAAATTTGGTAGGCACAATACAGCAAATGGCTAGCACATAAAAGAAGACAGCAATGAACACAATGATAAGGTTGTTTGGGTTAAATACATAAGAATTAGGAGATTGGGTAACACTAGATACAGAGCAAAAAATAAAGCTCAGTGTAGGAAACTAAGAAGATGAAATTAAGTACTTTTTGGTTTTGTTTTTAAATAAGGCAAAAGTTTTACAGTTTTTCAATTCACTAGGGAGTGAGTTTCATAGACTAGGTCCCTTTATTTGCATAGAGTGTTTACACAGATTAAGTTTGACCCTGGGGATATCAAAGAGATATTTATTTCTGGTGTGGTGATAATGGGTCCTATTACATCTGTCCAGAGAGAGTTTCAGAGCATGGTTTGCATTTAAGAACAGGGTTTTGTAAATGTAGTTGACACAAGAGAATGTGTGGAGGGAGTTAATATTTAGCAAGTTTAGGGATTTAAACAAGGGAGCTGAGTGTTGTCTGAAAGCAGAGTTAGTTATTATTCTGATAGCAGATTTTTGCTGGGTGATGATGGGCTTAAGGTGGCTTGCAGTGGTAGACCCCCATGCACAGATACCATAATTAAGATAGGGGTAGATTAGTGCATAATAGAGAGAGATCGAATATAAGGGCAGAGTATGAACTTGGGTATGATGACAGAGTATGAACTGGAATATAAAGACAGAATATGAACTGGGGTATAAGGGCAGAGTATGAACTGAAATATAAGGGCAGAGTATGAACTGGAATATAAAGACAGAATATGAACTGAGATATAAGGAGAGAGTATGAACTGGGGTATAAGGACGGAGTGAAGGAACAAGATCCAACCTCTTGGACAATCGGGAACAGAACGCCGGCCCTGCAAGAAGCGAGGCCGCCGTTCTATCGACCAGCCCAAGTAGAAGGACCTTAGAATTCAATGGTGTTTAGTGTCTTACAACTGACTTCTAGGTTCATATAAACTGACTTACCCATGTTCCATATCAGGCAGGGAGGAGTTTTTGGCAGACTTGAGAAGTGTTCGGCCAAAGGTGTCCATGGCTGCGGCCCTGTCAGTGAATCCAAGTTGTCTTAACAAGCACTCAACGCTGAGGATAGTTACAGAGTGTAACTATTTGTAACTGTACTTATAGCCCCACCTTTCGCAAACTGGGATTAGTTAGGGCAGTATCAATAGAGACTGACAAGGAAGTGATTCACTGAAATCCAATATCAAAACATTGTTTACAGGTTGAAGACTGGGCGAAAATATGAGAAATTTTAACATTAAACTCTACTTCCGCTCAATGGCTATAAATTGCCTGTCTGCTGCAACCTGTCTTCTTAAAAAGAACGTCGCTTTTGGCCGTTTGTCCGTATGGCCGAATTTCGACGTAATTTGGAAATGAAAA
>WNGS01011485.1:70132-93959 GCA_020271785.1 Procambarus virginalis
GCAGAGTGAGAATATTATCTTCCAGCGTTAAATGTTGGTTAATTCTAGTGAGGTGGGCTGTGGTGTCTGTGTATAGCTGAGATAGTCTTGGTAGTAAGGTTGATGTAAAGTCATTCCTGGTTACTGACTTAATAATAATAAACGATTACATGATATGCTCCCAAGCTTGGCAGGCGTCCTGTGTTTGTTTACCTTCTCTAGTCTAGTGGCGTCCAGCCGCCGCACATAGAAAACGGATGGTACCATTTTCTGTGAACATGACATCCCTCCTTTTCTTTAAAAAGAATGAATACAGGATGTCTACCATGCTTGTAGCACAAAGCAAAGTTATTGACACAAAGTAAGTTATTAACATATCAAGAGATATTGCATACATTTAACATTAATTAAACACACAAAGAATTTAAACAATCTTTACCACAAAGGATTTCAATGTTAAAAATACATATGCAATGTTAAACAAACATGAAAGAAACTGTAATACAAAGTTACAAAATATTGAATGAGAGATCTGCATTATTCAAACAATATTAAATTTAGTTCAGCATAACAAGTAAATACTTTGCATTACATAGGAACACAATTAATCATCATATCGTGTAGGGCGTTTAACATGACGTTTTGGACGAGAGTCCTTAAATACAAAAATATCCCTCGATGAATTGTTTATCGAGTTATAACTCATTTTTTTTTCTTTTTCTTTTGCACGACTTTGCACTTCATCATTTTCTACACTATTTGGAATCACTTTGAAATAAGCCATATTACGTGTTATACTATGATCTCTATTACTCGCTGTTACCATAGTTCCTTTTACACTAATCACTTTATATGGTTTTGTATCATACGGCATATCTAGCTTTCCCTCTTTTTTCTTTTAACGAGAACAGTATCTCCAACCTTTATGAATTGTTCCTTTGCACGTTGATCATGAGCAATTTTCATTTTGCCCTTGGCTAGTGCATCCTTCTGAGCGAGACGTTTATCCGTTACCTTGGCTGGCATGACAGGTAGTGCGATTCTCATAGGACGTCCAAATAAAAGTTCGCCAGGCGACTTGCCCAGTGTTCCATGCGGTGTTGCACGGTAGTTCCTGAGAAAAGCATACATAGCTTGTTTCCAGGATCGTCCTTCGGCATGAGCACAGCGTACAGCTTTCATGAGAGGTTGCATGAATCTCTCTACTTCTCCATTTGCTTGAGGATGTAGTGGCATCACACGGCGGTGTTTGAATCCAATATGCTCAGCAAAGTTGACAAAGTCTTGTCCATTAAATGGCGGTCCATTGTCCGTCTTGACAACTTCAGGAATGCCAAAGTTTGAAAAGATCTTGTCGAGTTTCGGGATGACAGCCTTTGCAGATGTGGAAGTGATGATTTCTACTTCTGGATAACGTGAGTGATCATCAATGACTACCATCAAGTACTCTCCAGTTGGTAGCGGTCCACAGAAATCCATCGATACTTCCATCCATGGTGCAGCAGGTAGTGGTGAAGGTTGTAGAGGTGTTGGTCTTGAAGTATCCACTGCAGCTTGGCAAGGGACACAGGCATCATGCATGTCCTTAGCTTGACGATCAATGCCAGGAAACCACACCTTTTCTCGTAGCAGCTGTTTGGTCCTTACAAGACCTTGGTGTCCTTGATGTGCAAGCTTCAGAGCACGTTGCTGGAGAACAGCTGGAATGACGATACGAGTACCTCGCAGCACGGTGTCGCGTTGTTGCGTAACACTTAATTCTGTCTGGATGCGTTCAAGTGCTTTGAATGCATCTTGGTCAACTCCTGAGGGTGGGATGCGTGGAAACTTTTTCTTAGTCAATGCATCCACTGTTGCTTGCAGAGTTGGGTCCTCTAGGGTTGCAGTACGGATTTCATCAAGAGTGAGAGCCTTAGGGACTGCATCACAGGTTACAGAGTGTACATATTCCTCGGCAACTTGCTGATGCTTGGTGATGGTGAAACTGTTGGCAGGATGTCGACTGATGTAATCAGCGGGATTGCCTGCACCTGGCTTGTATTTCACCGTAAAGTTGTATGGTTGCAGACGAAGAGCCCATCTCTCAATGCGAGCTGGTGGTTTGGACTTTGGATTATTGAAGATGGTCTCCAACGGTTTGTGGTCAGTGACTATCGTGGTAAAGGGTGCACCAAGCAGATACACATTGAAGTGTTCACAGCCCCATACAAGAGCAAGAGCTTCCTTCTCTGTCTGACTGTATCGTTGCTCAACATCTGTGAGAGAACGGCTGGCGTAGGCAATTACTACTCTTGAATCTGGTTGACCAGGTTTGTGTTGGGCTAACACAGCACCTAAACCAACAGGACTAGCATCCACCGTTAACTCAGTGTCCATTGATGGATCAAAGTATGCAGCAGTCGCATTTTCTACTAGTGCATCTTTCACAGCATCAAATGCATTTTGCTCGACATCGCTCCAGTACCATGATGCATTTTTCTTCAGGAGCTCACGTAGAGGCTTCGTAATGGTAGCAAAATCTGGAATGAAGCGAGAACAGTAGTTTGCCATTCCCAGAAAACTATGTACTTCAGTGGATGTTGAAGGAGGTGCAGCATTCTTGATATCTGCAACTTTCTTAGGATCTGGAGACAGACCTTTGTCACTAAGTACATGTCCAAAGAATTCAATTTTATGTTGATTGAACTCACACTTTGCTCGGCTTAGCGTCAAATTCTTTTCTCGTAAGCGTTGCAATGTTGCACGAAGAGCTTTGTCGTGTTCAGCTTGGGTACGGCCATAAACAATGATGTCATCAGACATGTTGTCAGCATTAGGTATATCTTGCAATACCTGGCTGATGATGTGCTGGAATACTTCAGCAGCACTGTTAATACCAAAACTCAGGCGCTTGTACCTATACAGACCTCGATGTGTCGTAAACGTTGTGATGAATCGACTCTCATCATCAAGTTCAAGCTGATGATAGCCCTTGTTTAAATCTAACTTGCTGAATACAGTTGCACCATTCAAGCGGTAAATCATATCATCTACAGTGGGTGTAGGATGGCGTTCACGCATTATTGCCTTGTTGGGAACACGCATGTCTACACAAATGCGTATCTCATCTGGATTCTTCGGCTTTGGTGGAGTGACAATTGGGCTTACCCATGGTGTTGGGCCTGTTACCGGTTCAATGATATCTAGTTCTATCAGCCTATCCAGTTCGGCATCGACTTTCTTGCGAGTATGGAATGGTTGTCGGCGATGTGGTTGGGCAACTGGAATTACATCTGGGTTGATATGCAGATGTACCTTGCTATCAGTATAACAACCTATGGATTTAAACCGATCAGAAAATTCAGCAACAATAGCATCAACATTGTTTGCAGATTCCACTGCTACAGCATTAGAAAGCTGAAGTAGCCCCAATTTGGTTGAAGTCTTGTAACTGAGTAAAGACTCCTTTGCATTCCTAACAACATGGAATGTAGTAATGAGCATTGCATTCTTTGACTTAATCTCTGCAGTGAAAGTTCCAATCACTGGTAAGGCTACCTTTGAAGCATAGGCAGTGGCTTTGCCATTATAGTTTTCAAGCTTTGGGAATTGTTTTTTAAATTTTTCATAGTGGCACTCAGCAATGGTGTCAATGTTTGATCCAGTGTCAATGAGAATTTTGAGACAAATGCCAGCAATGTATACTATAGTCTCTGGGTTGTTTGGAAGATCATTCCATTTTGTGATTGATTGTACTCCATAAATATAATCACATTCACTGTCATCTGAGACTGGTTGTAATGAAATGTTGTCTTGTATATTATTAACATTCTTGATTTGAGGTGCAATATTGTGTTTGCCACCTCGACTCCTATGACTTGATCCTCGTACATTGCTTTTATTTATTGATTGTGGTTTCTTTAGTGCGGAACGACACATAGCACCAAAATGATTTAGTTTTCTACACTCATAGCACTTCTTACCTTGTGCAGGACAAACATTATCTGGGTGTGGGTAATCTCCTCCACAATTGTAACATTTATTGTTGACAACCTTTGATGCGAGTCGTTGCGACTGCTTGAGTCTTGTTCCCTGACTCCAGTTGTGATGTGGTTCTCGGCTCAATTTAATGTTAGGTTTGGCATGATATCTTCTACGATCATGGTGTACTCCCTGAACCTTACATACTTCTTGTCTGTTAGTAACAGTGGCAGAACCGTTGTTGGCACTGCACTCCATGGCACGAGCATCACGTGCAGCATCTTCCATTCGACGAGCCATATCCAGTATCTTGTTAAGAGAACTTTCATCATCAACAAGTTCTAGAGCTCTTCGACGAAGACGTGTAGATGTGCATGTTTCAATTATTTGCTGTTTGATTTCTTTGTCAACATCAGCAAACTCACAATGGGTTGCTAAACCCTGCAGACGTGTATGGTATTGATCAACAGTTTCATTAGAGAGTTGTCTTGCTCTCCTGAAATGCATAATTTCCATAGCAGTATTTTGCCTTGGTTTGAAATGCTCAGTTAATTTGGCCTTGGCAGTGTCATAATCTTTGGCACCACCAGTATCTTTCAGTGTATCAAAGATATCACAAACTCTATCACCTGCATAATGAAGCAGAAAAGCACGCTTTCTTTCAGCACTTTTGATGTCAGAAACTATCAACAAATTTTCAAACCTTTTAAGCCATTTGACCCACCTCTGTGACAGGTTTGTCTGGTCACAGTCAGGATCAAATGCAGGAAACTGAGGTATATTTGCCATTTTTACTGAATAAATTTAAACTTATCACTTAAAATGTTCCTCAGAATATATAACACTTACTGCACTGTATATGTTATTCAAGAATTCACTGTAATTACTTTAATTTTGCAAAGCACACAAGCATTTTAATGCAAAAGTTCACAACAGTGCACAACACAGCAGCAACTGACTTCTTACCTAGCCCTTGTGTACATGTGTTGTTCCTACTCACAGCAACACAGCAGTTGTTAGCAGTTGGCACAGCAATTGGCAGCAGTAGGCAGCAGTAGGCAGCAGTAGGCAGCAGTTGGCAGCAGTAGGCAGCAGTAGGTTCACAGCGTGAAGAATTTTGTAGCACGAAGCGTCGTTTCGTAACCAAAACATCGGGTTTTGTACACTGCATCAAAGCGTCGTTTCGTACACAGCGTCGGCAGATTCCTCTCTCACAGCAACAATCAGCACAGCTTGGGTAGCACACAGCATTGGCCAGCACACAGCAACGGCCAGCACACAGCAACGATCAGCACACAGCAACAGTCAGCACACAGCATGGGGTTGCATACAGCATCGGGTATGGTGCTCACAGACAGCTTCTCCTTCCTCTGAGCGAGACAGCATGCTCCTTCCTTGTGTTTTGTTGAACAAAATACCTGCGTTCCCAGTTCATCCTCGTCGTCAGTGTGGTGTCTGTGTATAGCTGAGATACTCTTGGTAGTAAGGTTGATGTAAAGTCATTCCTGGTTACTGACTTTAATAATAATAAACGATTACATGACTATGGCTCCCAAGCTTGGCAGGCGTCCTGTGCTTTGTTTACCTTCTTCTAGTCTAGTGGCGTCCAGCCGCCGCACATAGAAAACGGATGGTACCATTTTCTGTGAACATGACAGTGGATGTACACTATTATACTCTTAGATAGTACTATATTAACCTGAAATGTTAAATGGGATTCTTGTATTTGTACTCACTGAATTTGTGCGCCCCTTGAGGGACTTGAAGTATGGGTAGGGGTAGAAATAGCCTAAGCTACTCTTTGAGATTTTTTTTTACTTGTCTCAATAAACATACTTGAACTTGTAAGAACATTATGTATTAGAGTGTCAACCTATTG
This sequence comes from Procambarus virginalis, assembly GCA_020271785.1. Classification (NCBI taxonomy): domain Eukaryota; kingdom Metazoa; phylum Arthropoda; class Malacostraca; order Decapoda; family Cambaridae; genus Procambarus; species Procambarus virginalis. The sequence continues at coordinate 75,951 of WNGS01011485.1, forward strand.
ATAACTATAGAAATAAGGAAATAAGTTGTGTACCACTTCAAATTGTTTGGATGTGTAATAATGATATGATAGACAGAATACTTAGGAGCTACAAGAATTTTGCCCCAATGATTGTAACACTTATATGCTGTGCTTACTATATTAATCTGCAATGTTAAATGTTGTATTGTGATTTGTGCATCAGTATTCACTGAATTTTGTGCGCCTCTTGAGGGACTTGAAATAGAGGGGGGGGGGGGGGTAGAAATAGCCTAAGCTACTCTACCCCTTGAAATGTATCTTTTTTTCTTGTCTTAATAAACATACTTGAACTTGAATAAGGAGTGTAAATTATGTAGTTTGCCGCACGCCCATACCTTAGAACATTATGTATTAGTGTCAACTTATTGATAACTATAGAAATAAGGAAATAAGTAGTGTACCACATCAAAATTGTTTGGATGTGTGATAATGATATGATAGACAGTATACCTAGGAGCTACAAGAATTTTGCCCCAAGAGTGTAACACTTATATGCTGTGCTTACAATATTAACCTGCAATGTTAAATGGGATTCTTGTATTGTGATTTGTATATTTGTACTCACTGAATTTGTGCGCCCCTTGAGGGACTTGAAGTAGAGGGAGGGTAGAAATAGCCTAAGCTACTCTATCCCTTTGAGATGTATTTTTTCTTGTCTCAATAAACATACTTGAACTTGAACTTGAAGAGATATGTAAATATTTCATTCAAAATGATCTGCTGCCAAAAGTCTTGGCCAAATATCCCCAGTTTGCTAACTGTAGGTGTTATCTGAGTGATTGTAACCTATCCACGGCTGCCCACTGGATGGTGTCAATATGCAGGATAAACTTGTGGCTGGTCTCGAGCCCATTGTTGATGGTACTATGTGCATTGAACTTTGTAACTAGCTCATCAAGATTGTAACTTGGTTAGCTAATGAATTGTGGAGTTCAGTTCCTGAGCCCATTATGTGCCTCTGAAACCCTTTCCACTACACCCACAAGATGGGTATGGGCTGCATAATAATTGAACTGAACAAAACAAACTTATTTGCATATATATCGTACAAAAAACGTAATTTAAAATTCCAAATTTGTGTAATCACCTTGAATTACGCTAAAAAAAATAACTCAAGAGTCATATTTCCAATTGGCATTATTTGACAAACTTCCGTATTCACTGTTTTGCATGTTTTCCGTGTAAAAAGACGTATTTGAAAACTCCAAATATGTGGAATAAAGGTCAAGAATCATATTTCCAATGGGCATCGTATTTTTCAAACTGCAGGTCAGTTTGGGCAAAATATGACAAATGTCCGTTTATAGCTATTTGTATATTTCCCATATATAAAAACGGAATTTAAAACTCCAATTATGTGCAATTAATGGGCTTTTTAATATGTAATTTATTTACCAAATTTGCATAGTTACAATTCAATTGGTTAAAGAATTGGAGCATTAAAAAAGTATAAGTTTGTTTCATGATAAGCTGAACATTTCTTCAAACTCCTAGGACGCCACCGACTATGCAGAGAGCATTTCCCCTCGGATTCGCCACACTGAGGCGCTAGAAAGGAAACTGACTTATCTAGGAACTCTTTAATTAATTATTGTTTTGATGAACCTGGCACCAAGATCCATGAGAGAGCTACTGGCACTTACTCCTCATGGACCTATAGACTATTCTATAGTTTTCCTAAAACTAATTATAATACCTTAAATATTACTTATAGACAATAACATATACATTTATTGTAAGTCATTCACCGATTGATTTTGAATTCATTTATGAATCTACTCTGTCGTATTTTATGTTGCATTCACAATAAATATATAAAGCCCTTATTAAATTCACAAATATATAGGCCACATATTGGATCCCGTTTTGAGTATACCTTAACTATTAACAATTATATTCATATTGATTAGATGCACAATGAGAAAATCTTCACTCAGAAAGCAATGGTCCATTTAACAACTACGTTCTAGCTAAACAATTGCTTTTTAAAGTTACCTTACATTTTTCATCAATACAGAGATAAGACAGGAGATGCAGTTTAATAATGACTAAGGAACATAAGGCAAAGAATTACACTAATTAAACATACTTCTGTATTGTATAAAGTGGTACCTTTCTTACTTAATTTTATTTAAAAAAAAATCTGCAGTCTGTAAATTGAACTTAAAAGTCCACCTATTTGCTGATGCATCCTTCTTTATTGTCCATCCTCAAAGTATTTCATATTTTATTACGTATTATCAACAAAATCATCTTTACATAACATTAACAGGTACTAATATATAAAGAGTCACATCCATTCTAAATTATCTTGAATTGTATCGATTGAGAATAAACCATTCGATGGTAACTATAAATGGCTAACAACAAATAAAATAAAATGATTATTTGTCTAAAATTAAATGAACAGCTTGTTGCTGAATGCTATGTATGATAGGCTGCCATTTATGCTTACTCTAGTTAAAATCGCTGTGCATGTACCCATATATCGACGAATTATTTATACTGTGGCCCGAAAATTCACGTTTGGTGGTTGTATGGTGGTTGAGAAAGATCTTAGATCACTTGTGGGGGAATCACAAGCCAAGTCGAGCAGATGGCGTCTGGGTTGGCTCTCAGGCATTGAAGCTTCGAGTCTCCAGCAGGGCTGCAAGGGTGAAATGACATATGACTTAGGAACTATTCATGACCAAAATATGACAATAAATCACAAAGCTGTTAAAAAACTGAATAGAACACCGTTGAAGTGCTTTTTTTTATCTATACTTTTTCGGAAGATACATAGCTCTGTATATACACGGAAGGACTCAAGCTACCTAATACATTTTTCCTTCTTAGTTACCTATTATCATAATTATCCGTTATATAATTATTTGTGATTAACATACACACACTGAAGGTTACTGACAAGGCCAAAACAGTGCATATGGCAGGGTTGAGAAATAATAAGTGAACATATAAATAAAAATTGTACCCTTCACATGAGTCATAGCTTACCGATGGAACACACAATTAGGGGTAAAAGCAACTACAAACACAGTTTCAGTTCAAAATGGCAAAAACGAGGCATTACCTCAATTGATTGACAGTTAAGAGGGACCCAGGAGCTGGATCTTGCACCCAGCAAACATGGACAGGTGAGTATAGAAACACACAAGCACATCGATCATGTTATACAACTCAGGTAAGAAAACTTGCAAATTTACTAGAACAATGTCATTAATAAACAAGCAGTGGCGTATGGTACACACTACCAGTATTACGAAGGTCTCTGCGTGCAAGAGGGGGCAGCTGTGATGAACTTTGACGGGACAAAACCCAAGATACCATTATTGGTTCTCACCAAACTCCATTCTGCATTAGACACATCAGTGACTACGATGTACTCACCCTCTGCGAGTGACACTTCACTCTCACTCTGTAAATACACCCAAACAGGTTTTCCTATTTGATAATCGTACAAAGAATACCTTTAATGCAGCAAGAAAATAAAGTAATGCATAATGTAGTTGTAATTATTTTATTACAGTTTACTCATGTAGTTTTAAACATGTTATAGAATAAAACATACGAATTATATATATAGTAACAGTGCTTGCCTGGCAGGCACTATTCTTCACTGCATCATGCAAGTCTAGTTATTGAGCCTATACTTAAGCGGGAGAAATCAACCATCAGGCTATAATATGCTGAAATGCGGTCAGTTCACCAACAGTCAGGTAAAATAGAAGGGGGTCTCCAGGGACTCAACTCAACAATCGGGTTATACAACTTGTTATACTGGTAAAGTTAGATAATTAAGAATTACGTGCCTGTACTAAGAAAACAACTTAGGAACAATCAAGTTAGTGAGACTTGCTGGAGGGTCGGTTCAAGTTATGGAAGCATGCACTGGAGTCAGGTCATCAACAAAGTTATATAGGGACTCAAAAACAGCAGATCCATTGAATAGCCTCATGTATTGGGTTTCAGACCGTCAACAGCCAGGTCATGTAACTACTATAGATCACTATTATAGGACAGCAACAAAATATCAATTATCATATTAATGTACTTTATTAATTTAACACACATATGTGTTGTTATGACAAGCGACCGTCATCTTACAGGCTCCAACAGCCAGTCACAAAATATATATGAAGATAAATATAATTTTTTTTTGTCACACAATTAATCTATCTGAACTTGGAAAGGTTAGCACAGAAACAAGCATCACTTACAATCATTCTGGAATAAAAACATTGTCACTACTTCCGCTATTCAATATATTTAATAATTCCATGTGTGAAATTTATTTAAATTTGCTGTCTTAAGTCACTTCGATTCACATGATGCAGTTATTCAAACTTAGTATCAAGCAGGCATATGTTACTGTCTAATTTAGTATCACTATGGTGATAACTCACCCGGGCAGAGAACTGGTAGAGGACTCTAGCCTCATACAGAGGTATGGGACTGGACCTACCGCTGCTCTCGCTGCTGCTGTCTGATACCTCTGTTAGGTGACTCGCCTTAGTCATACATTCTCATTATGTCTGTTATCTTATTATCACGCATTATAACGTCAAAAACAGTAATACCACTTATTTTCCGTTCTTGCCATACATGGTAATACAACATAAGAGTGACTTATGCGGAGTGTTACATACCATCTGGTTTAATGGGAATTATACATGAATTTTAATATGGTTTCTAATTCTCGGGGACAGGAAGCTGGCTGTTAGACTTATCGAGGTTTCCCAAGCAAATGACTGACCATTCGCCATAATGCAACCCACAACAGTCGACTAACTCCCAATGGAGATTCACTGGTCTGTCGGCAGAGGGTCGGGTGTGCGCTCCCGTCCCCACCCCAAGTTTGCAGGTAGGGCGTGAAGGTGTTGCTGGTCGTGCGCCTGTTACAAGGCTTATTTGGCGCCTTGCTGGTGGTGCAAGGTGCGTGTGTTCGACATTGGGGTCTACCATGCCTCCTTTGGTAGAGAGTTGCTTCGGCAGGTTTGGAGTTCTCCACACCGGTAGATCATACATTGGTTAGTATTGCGTTGGTGGAGGTGCTCCACGTCGTTACCCGAATTGGTGGCATACAGCTTGTTAAAGATCGTCGTGTGATGATGAATTTCGTGAAGCAAGATGTGTTCCAGGAATTTCTAGCTGGTTGTGAGGGCCAGTCCTTTCCTATGTCTGCAGGAGAGTGCACCGCCAGGGTGGTCAACCTGAGTGTGCCATTGGCATACGTGGTGGTGCGTGGAGCCCCATTCGAGATGTCCGATGAGCTGTTGACTGAGCTGTTTAAGCAGGATTCAGCATTCGGCCGTAGGCGAATATGGTTGTCTGTCTAGTTGCTTCACAGTTTCGTCCTCGCGCTGATAGTGGCCAGTTGTGGTGCTCGCTGTTGGGCGGGCCCCAGAGCCGTGTGGTCCTATGAGATGGCGATGCATTCGGCGCCTGTAAGGCACGTGCTCACTATTGAGCTGGACTTTGCCGGGAGTGTGATCTACTCTTTAGTTGAGGTGGCATTTCTGGACGTTTTGTGTGTGGCGGTTAAGGACGTGGTAGAGTTGCGTGGTGACCACCGGCCAGGTCGGACGCTCCTGAGGTCTCTCCGCACTGGCTAGTGTTTACGTTGGGTGATTGCTGGTTTGCCCTGCTGGTGGTGGTTTGCCACTGACAGGGTGACGTGTGACTTAGCCATGGGGTCTTCTCGCCCCCCAGTGAAGAGGACGTTGTCGGCTGGTCTGGCGTTTACGGTGCCGGTGGACCATCCATTGGTTGGTGTCGCCCTGGTGGACGTGCTTCATGTGCAGCTGTCGGACCTGGTGGGCATCCAGCTGCTTCAGGGCAACCGTGCTGTGGTCATGTTCCGCCTCCAGGCTGCCTTTCAGGCGTTTCTCGAGCGGTGTGAGGGGCGTGTTTACCCTCTCCCTGATACTGCTGGCTCCGTTAAGGTGGTGAATCTTAGTGTCACCTTGACGTCTGTGGCGGTGCATGGTGCCCCCTTCGAATTTCAGGACGACTTTTTGACCTCCTGTTTCGAACGGTTTGTGTTAAGTGTTCGTTGGAACAAGGTCGTTGCCGGGCACTGTGTTGGTATGCTTGACGGCTCCCGCACCCTGACAATGTTGCTGAAGTGTAGTGTACCGTCGTCGATGTCCGTGTTGGGGTACACGCTCCGCTGCCAGTATCGGGGTCAACCGCGCACCTGTTATCGGTGTGGTCACGAGGGTCATCTGGCTGCAGCGTGCGACGTGGGAGCAACTGGTCGGGTGCATGTTTTTCGTGCGGAGGATTTTCCGCCCCTGTTGCGTTCGGACGGTTCTGAGGATGGAGTGGGTGCTGTGCCTGAGGCGCCTGATTGCCTGTCTGCTGCTCCCCCTGTTGAGGCGAGTTCTACGGCCTGTGCGACACGTCTGGTGCCTGCTGTGGCCCCTGGGGCTGTTGAGCCGGTGTGTGTGGGTGTCGGGCCGTTGCCTGAGCTGCGTGTTGTGCAGGATGTCCCGGTGGAGGTCCATGTCCCGCCCCCACCTGTGGATGTGATACCGGCTCCCGGGGACGCGGGTTCTGCTGTTTTGGAGGGGGTGCTTCAGCAAGGTGTGGTGCCTGCCGTGTCTGTGTGTGTTGACGACTGTAGTTCTGCTCTTTCCATCCCTTTGCAGAAGCGTGCGCGTCGGTGTTCTGAGGCTGTGTCCCAGGATGACGTGGACAGTGTGGGTGATGTGGCCTCTGTGGACTCTTTGGACGGTGCTGGTGTGGCCTGTGTGGATGTGAAGATGGTGGCCGTGCCTGCGGAGCGGCCTGCTGGGAGTGGTGTGGTGCGGCCTGTCTCGAAGCGTTCGCGGCGGGCTCGGAGTGTGTCTCCCCTTCGTGGTGTGCCTTGGGAGGAGGTGGGGGAGTATGGTGATCTGGCGCCCCCCACCGAGGATGTTGGTGCTGTGAGGGACTCCGAAGTTGCTACCTGTGCCTCTCCTCCTGCGTCTCCTGCTGTTGGATCTCCGCAGTGGGGGGTTGTCCCTGATGATCGGGACCTCGTCGTGATGTTGCGGAAAGATGTGCGCCGGGGGGCCTCGGGTCCTGTGCCCGGTGGTGGGGTCGGTGACGCACCTGCATCCCCTGCTGTATCCCCTCCTTCCTTGCTCCGGTCTGGGGATTGTCTAGTCCCGTCTGCTGGGGTCGTGCCCTGTGAGGGTCCGGAGTTGGGCCCTTATCGAGATGCCCGGGTGCTTCCGATCCCGTGGTGCTCGTCCACTATCTGGGTGTCGCGGGTGAAGGAGTTTGTGTATCGGGTGCCGGATAGGATGTCTCAGCCGAGGGCGCCGCCTGGTGGCCGGCTGCCCGCTGACCAGCGGGTGATTTGGGAAGCGTACTGCTTGCGCTTTCCGATATACAAGTTTCCGGAGAAGTATTAGTTCCCGTCTTGCGCACACTGCTACGCCGTGCGTGGGTCAGCTGCCACCGTGACCACGACGCCCCGCACCCCGGTGCGGGGTGTCTCCCTCTAACATTCGACTCTGTTTTCGCCGCCTCTCCTCTCTCTACGGCCCATCACGTCTACCGCTTTTGACTTTCTTCTCCTCCTAACCGTCAACGCATCTCCTTACGTCTGTCCTGGTGCAGTCATCGGGAGGGTTAACCCTTCATGCAAACTGCACCTATTCTCAAGAAGAAGAAGAAGAAGGACGTGGTGGGTGGTTTGTGTGTGTGGCAGTTAAGGATGGGAGTGCAGGTGGTTAGAAGTCACCCTGCTTTGGTGAAGTTCCACGGCCCTGTAGTGTTCCAGGAGATTGTGCGGAAGTATGATGAAGTGACTACAGCTGTCTGATGGTGCGGGATCCGTGAGTGTGTGTGACGGATCACAGCGGGTCGGTTAAATGGGTAGTTGCGAGGGGGCTACTTTTTGGTTTCCCTGAGGATTTGGTCCCCAGATTCTTTCAGAAATATGGCCGCATTTTGCTCTATCGTGAGAACATCATCAAGTCTGGATGTCTGCACAGAGCCCCCAACGGCACTCGCACGCTGACTATGAAGGTCCGTACTGCTACCCCTTCGTCGATGTTGTTGCTGGGCAACTCCATCCAGCGTTTCTATGTTGGGGCATTCGTGCACTTGTTTTCGGTGTGGGTTACCCTACCATGTGGCAGTTGAGTGCCGTTCTGGGAGTAACCGGAGGGTCAATGTGAACATCAATGTGAATGCATTGCTTATTGTCAATGGGCTGCAGACTGTGGCTATGCAGAAGGGGCTGATATCACTGCTGCATGACTGTAGATTGGATGTGACCTTTGTGAAGGAGCATAATGTTAGGGATGTGGATCTGTTGCATGGGTTGGATGAAAGCTTTAGGGTGGTTTTAAACCCGTTGTGGTCTCTGGTTGGGTGTACGCTCATCCTCGTTTCTTGAGGAACGTCTATTTTCGTGCTTCACACGGAAATGGAGGATGATGGTCGAGTTTTGTTGGTTAGGGTTTCGTATCTAGTGGTGGAGGTTTCCTTGTTGAACGTTTATGCTCCGTCGAGGACCGGCGGGAGTTTTGTTTCCAGTGGTTGTTACATGTTTCGCAGCATGATACACGTGGGATGATTCTTGGGGGGGGGGGGGGGGGGGAGGAAAGGGAATTATCAAGGGAAAGCACCAAGCCATTTCGACTATATAGCACTTGGAATTGGTCAGGATAAGGATTTGGGATGGGACGGGGGGAAGGAATGGTGCCCAACCACTTGGACGGCCGGGGATTGAACGCCGACCTGCATAAAGCGAGACCGTCGCTCTACCGTCCAGCCCAAATGGCTGGGTGGGGTGGGGGGGGGGAGATTAATTGTATCACGTCGGCGCATGATTGTGTTCGTCTGGCGAATATCTTCTCTGCTTTATCCGCGACGTTGCAGAATTGTGGGTTGTGGGATGCGGCGGTGATGCTCGGGGGTGCGTTGGATTTCACATTTGTGGCTTGGGGGTCTTGTTCGTGTCTCCACTGGTTGTACGTTCATAAGGAGGGAGGGGTCGGTTTTCTCTTTTAAGATGGTTCTTGTGAGCTTTTCGGATCATTGTATGGTTGTACTGAAAGTTGGGGTCATAAGATAACATGACGTCATAGGTTGACCCAGTGTGTCAACATTACGTCATAGGCTGGCTAGTGTGTCAACATGACATCATAGGCTGGCCCAGTGTGTCAACAAACCATTAAGATGCCTCGGGTCAGCACAAGCATTTATTGCATAGTTGAACGTTTCACAACCCGTCCTCCTAATAGAGCATCGCATTTTGACGTATACTTTACCTAAGGCGAAAAATTGTCCTACTAGAAAATGGTATCGGCTCGTAAAATTGACACACTGTCTCGATTTTTGTTTTGGATCCTCTGGTAGGTTAGGATCAGGACATTTTAGTACGACAGCTTCTTAACTTTGGGAAACCTTAGGAGGACAAATTACACATCCACACACACATACATTTTGTTTCTCTCTCTCTCTCTCTCTCTNATAAATTAAACGGTTATGATACCTCTATCCAAGGGGTCCCAGCGCATTGTGGTATTCTCCATAACGAATTAGTAGATCAACTAGCCAAAGCGATGCACAACACACCTCACATTACCCGTCATCCAATTCCCCATGTTGTACGTAATGGAGCCTTCAAAAATACATCACCTAAGATTTTGCGACGAAATGAAAAAGTCATGCTCACCTTTGTACTATGGGTCATTAAAAAGAAATGGGAAACTTGGAACATGTCAGATATAAAACAAAGAAATTGATATAACGATGACCAGATTAAGGCTGGGACACACCAAACTGGCAGCACACAGCTCTAAGTACAGAACAGACGTCAACGAACTCTGTATCCACTGTCAGGTACCTGAAACAATCGAACACTATCACCTTCACTGCTTCCGACATTATAGTGCCAGAGTAAATTTCAAACAAGTACTTATCTCACTTAAAATACCTTTTACCGTCGAACATATATTAGGAGGCGGTGACCACTCGTTGCAGGAAAAATACCAAATAGTCCAAGCACTGGCTAAATATCTCCAGTCGACCAACAAACTGGGTCACATCTGACCCGCTCCACATTTATATCTGGCGCCACCAACAGCTAAACACAGAAAACAAATGCCTCGTCACAGCCCCAAGGATCAGCTGACGCCATTAATACAACACACCGCCCTACGGTGCGGCAAGTCTCCCTCTAACATACACCACTGTTTTAGTCGCCGCTCCTCTATCTACAGCACAACTCAACAAGCACTTTTGAAACTAGTATCATCCTCAACATAAACGCCTCTCCCAACATTTGTACTAGTGCAATCATCGGGAGGACAAACCCTTCATGCAAACTGCACCTACTATCAAGAAGAAGATACTGGTTGGAAGAATGTTAACTTCTTGCTTAGATCTTGTAGATCTGAGGCAAAGTGAAATCGACACCAGTAATTCCACCTATCATCATACTATCACGCAATAGGAGTTACACATCTATGGAACATCCAATAAAATCAGCAGACTTCTAGATGTTACTACTGCTCGGCTTAGACTCGGTTACAAGTATCTCTGGGAATTCTCATTATCTGCTGATGTAGACCTGACCAAATGTAAACTGTGTCAACAAAATTATTCGCACACCCTCCATCACTATGTGATGGAATGCCAAAAGATACGTGAATTCAGAGACAACTCATAAACAAATGTTCAAGAGATATGTACAGTGCGGTCTGCTGCATGATGGGAGGAGTACGTGTTGCTCCGCATCTTCGTGTTTGCACGTGGCTGCTGCAGCTAGATGTTGTGAATTTGTTCTCGACTGTTGCAGTGATACAGTGCCTTTGTGTATCGAGGAAATGGCTAAGGCGGTCTGCCTAGGTGATGGAAGATCCTGCACTGGGCCTGGAGAGTGATGTGAGAGTGGGGATGACCAAAAAATGAAGCCATGCTCAGCAGGACGTGGGAGATGGAGACTAATGGAAGGAAGAGGCTGTTGTTCCCTACAACGTGTCAACTGATTTTCATCAAAAGCTGGAGTGGACGTTCGTTTGGTTAAGGAGTTTTTTTTTTTTAATATGAACCACTATTCAAGGAGGGTGCTCACGGCCTACATAACAGTTGGGACAGAAAAGGCCGTGGAACACCTAACGAAGGATGGGTTTGAGAATATTGTGATGGTTACTCCGGAAGAAGGGTGTGATACACACAAAGGTTATAGTGTTTAAATATCCAACTTATTTGAATCCTGGTTATCTATTGCTCAACAATGATTGTGTTGTTTGGGCAAAGAGGAACAGTGTTCGTGGTGAAAACAAAGCTAGGTTGTTGCCTTGGTAAAGGGTGATCCTCCAAAAGAATTTTTGTGCAAGGACTAGGCTACAGAAAGTTGCAAAATACATTGAGGGCCCATATTATGTATGAAGTTTTCCGTTGGGGACATATGGCTTGGAAATGCCAGTTTGACTCCAGGTGTCGTACTGTAGTAAGAAACACGACTCTCGAGAGTGTAAGTCAAGATTAAAAACGGTGAAAAAATCGTCCCATCTTGTTGCAATTGTCGAGGCAGCCACAATGCTGGTTCCTATCTATGTCGCATGAAGCCTCATCTGAGAGACTCTATGACGGGTGCTACAAGCAGGATAGATGTATCCTCGAAGGAAGGAAAGATTGTGCAGCAGGATCATAGAGGAAACAGCTGGAAGCCAATGGCAGCGCCTATGAACAATGTGTGGGAGAAAGGAACGGAGACACTTAAGGCGAGCCTAGGGAAAGTAGGAAATGCAGCTGAAAATATTAAACTTTGTGGAAACAAGGTTCAGGAGAATAGAGTGAACTCTGAGGTTGGTACTCTAATATTGGAATATTTAAAAAACCAAGACAAGAGGATTGAAGCATTAGAAAAATTAGCTATGGAGGGTAGACGGGGTGAAGATGGTGGTGAAACAGGACGTGAAATGGAAAGTGAAACAGGACGTGAAATGGAAAATGAAACAGGACGTGAACTGCAAGTGAAAAAGGACGTGAAATGGAAAGTGGAACAGGACGTGAAATAGAAAGTGAAACAGGATGTGAAATGGAAAGTGAAACAGGACGTGAAATGGAAAGTGAAACGTGCGTTGAAGAAAGTAAGGAAGAACATGACGTATTGATGATAGAGGATAGTCAGGAAAATTAACTTTCTAGTAGTGTTAGCGTTCAACCTTCTGTAGTGACAAATGTTGAAACAAAGGTTAAAGTAAAACGGTATAGAGAAATAAAAAAGAAAATAAATATGAATAATATCACCTTTGATGTTAGTAGCTGTTGTGCAAGTGGGGAGAGAGCAAAAATGTTACAGTGTTGGGAGAGTCTGTCTGAGAAAATCTCGTATCTCATGGAATTTGACGGACAGGGCAAAGGTAGTTTTATTATTAATCATGGATGAAAGCAGAGTGAGAATATTATCTTCCAGCGTTAATGGGTTAAATTCTAGTGAGGTGGATGTGGTGTCTGTGTATAGCTGAGATAGTCTTGGTAGTAAGGTTGATGTAAAGTCATTCCTGGTTACTGACTTTAATAATAATAAACGATTACATGACTATGGCTCCCAAGCTTGGCAGGCGTCCTGTGCTTTGTTTACCTTCTCTAGTCTAGTGGCGTCCAGCCGCCGCACATAGAAAACGGATGGTACCATTTTCTGTGAACATGACATCCCTCCTTTTCTTTAAAAAGAATGAATACAGGATGTCTACCATGCTTGTAGCACAAAGCAAAGTTATTGACACAAAGTAAGTTATTAACATATCAAGAGATATTGCATACATTTAACATTAATTAAACACACAAAGAATTTAAACAATCTTTACCACAAAGGATTTCAATGTTAAAATACATATGCAATGTTAAACAAACATGAAAGAAACTGTAATACAAAGTTACAAAATATTGAATGAGAGATCTGCATTATTCAAACAATATTAAATTTAGTTCAGCATAACAAGTAAATACTTTGCATTACATAGGAACACAATTAATCATCATATCGTGTAGGGCGTTTAACATGTCGTTTTGGACGAGAGTCCTTAAATACAAAAACATCCCTCGATGAATTGTTTATCGAGTTATAACTCATTTTTCTTTTTCTTTTGCACGACTTTGCACTTCATCATTTTCTACACTATTGGAATCACTTTGAAATAAGCCATATTACGTGTTATACTATGATCTCTATTACTCGCTGTTACCATAGTTCCTTTTACACTAATCACTTTATATGGTTTTGTATCATACGGCATATCTAGCTTTCCCTCTTTTTTCTTTTTAACGAGAACAGTATCTCCAACCTTTATGAATTGTTCCTTTGCACGTTGATCATGAGCAATTTTCATTTTGCCCTTGGCTAGTGCATCCTTCTGAGCGAGACGTTTATCCGTTACCTTGGCTGGCATGACAGGTAGTGCGATTCTCATAGGACGTCCAAATAAAAGTTCGCCAGGCGACTTGCCCAGTGTTCCATGCGGTGTTGCACGGTAGTTCCTGAGAAAAGCATACATAGCTTGTTTCCAGGATCGTCCTTCGGCATGAGCACAGCGTACAGCTTTCATGAGAGGTTGCATGAATCTCTCTACTTCTCCATTTGCTTGAGGATGTAGTGGCATCACACGGCGGTGTTTGAATCCAATATGCTCAGCAAAGTTGACAAAGTCTTGTCCATTAAATGGCGGTCCATTGTCCGTCTTGACAACTTCAGGAATGCCAAAGTTTGAAAAGATCTTGTCGAGTTTCGGGATGACAGCCTTTGCAGATGTGGAAGTGATGATTTCTACTTCTGGATAACGTGAGTGATCATCAATGACTACCATCAAGTACTCTCCAGTTGGTAGCGGTCCACAGAAATCCATCGATACTTCCATCCATGGTGCAGCAGGTAGTGGTGAAGGTTGTAGAGGTGTTGGTCTTGAAGTATCCACTGCAGCTTGGCAAGGGACACAGGCATCATGCATGTCCTTAGCTTGACGATCAATGCCAGGAAACCACACCTTTTCTCGTAGCAGCTGTTTGGTCCTTACAAGACCTTGGTGTCCTTGATGTGCAAGCTTCAGAGCACGTTGCTGGAGAACAGCTGGAATGACGATACGAGTACCTCGCAGCACGGTGTCGCGTTGTTGCGTAACACTTAATTCTGTCTGGATGCGTTCAAGTGCTTTGAATGCATCTTGGTCAACTCCTGAGGGTGGGATGCGTGGAAACTTTTTCTTAGTCAATGCATCCACTGTTGCTTGCAGAGTTGGGTCCTCTAGGGTTGCAGTACGGATTTCATCAAGAGTGAGAGCCTTAGGGACTGCATCACAGGTTACAGAGTGTACATATTCCTCGGCAACTTGCTGATGCTTGGTGATGGTGAAACTGTTGGCAGGATGTCGACTGATGTAATCAGCGGGATTGCCTGCACCTGGCTTGTATTTCACCGTAAAGTTGTATGGTTGCAGACGAAGAGCCCATCTCTCAATGCGAGCTGGTGGTTTGGACTTTGGATTATTGAAGATGGTCTCCAACGGTTTGTGGTCAGTGACTATCGTGGTAAAGGGTGCACCAAGCAGATACACATTGAAGTGTTCACAGCCCCATACAAGAGCAAGAGCTTCCTTCTCTGTCTGACTGTATCGTTGCTCAACATCTGTGAGAGAACGGCTGGCGTAGGCAATTACTACTCTTGAATCTGGTTGACCAGGTTTGTGTTGGGCTAACACAGCACCTAAACCAACAGGACTAGCATCCACCGTTAACTCAGTGTCCATTGATGGATCAAAGTATGCAGCAGTCGCATTTTCTACTAGTGCATCTTTCACAGCATCAAATGCATTTTGCTCGACATCGCTCCAGTACCATGATGCATTTTTCTTCAGGAGCTCACGTAGAGGCTTCGTAATGGTAGCAAAATCTGGAATGAAGCGAGAACAGTAGTTTGCCATTCCCAGAAAACTATGTACTTCAGTGGATGTTGAAGGAGGTGCAGCATTCTTGATATCTGCAACTTTCTTAGGATCTGGAGACAGACCTTTGTCACTAAGTACATGTCCAAAGAATTCAATTTTATGTTGATTGAACTCACACTTTGCTCGGCTTAGCGTCAAATTCTTTTCTCGTAAGCGTTGCAATGTTGCACGAAGAGCTTTGTCGTGTTCAGCTTGGGTACGGCCATAAACAATGATGTCATCAGACATGTTGTCAGCATTAGGTATATCTTGCAATACCTGGCTGATGATGTGCTGGAATACTTCAGCAGCACTGTTAATACCAAAACTCAGGCGCTTGTACCTATACAGACCTCGATGTGTCGTAAACGTTGTGATGAATCGACTCTCATCATCAAGTTCAAGCTGATGATAGCCCTTGTTTAAATCTAACTTGCTGAATACAGTTGCACCATTCAAGCGGTAAATCATATCATCTACAGTGGGTGTAGGATGGCGTTCACGCATTATTGCCTTGTTGGGAACACGCATGTCTACACAAATGCGTATCTCATCTGGATTCTTCGGCTTTGGTGGAGTGACAATTGGGCTTACCCATGGTGTTGGGCCTGTTACCGGTTCAATGATATCTAGTTCTATCAGCCTATCCAGTTCGGCATCGACTTTCTTGCGAGTATGGAATGGTTGTCGGCGATGTGGTTGGGCAACTGGAATTACATCTGGGTTGATATGCAGATGTACCTTGCTATCAGTATAACAACCTATGGATTTAAACCGATCAGAAAATTCAGCAACAATAGCATCAACATTGTTTGCAGATTCCACTGCTACAGCATTAGAAAGCTGAAGTAGCCCCAATTTGGTTGAAGTCTTGTAACTGAGTAAAGACTCCTTTGCATTCCTAACAACATGGAATGTAGTAATGAGCATTGCATTCTTTGACTTAATCTCTGCAGTGAAAGTTCCAATCACTGGTAAGGCTACCTTTGAAGCATAGGCAGTGGCTTTGCCATTATAGTTTTCAAGCTTTGGGAACTGTTTTTTAAATTTTTCATAGTGGCACTCAGCAATGGTGTCAATGTTTGATCCAGTGTCAATGAGAATTTTGAGACAAATGCCAGCAATGTATACTATAGTCTCTGGGTTGTTTGGAAGATCATTCCATTTTGTGATTGATTGTACTCCATAAATATAATCACATTCACTGTCATCTGAGACTGGTTGTAATGAAATGTTGTCTTGTATATTATTAACATTCTTGATTTGAGGTGCAATATTGTGTTTGCCACCTCGACTCCTATGACTTGATCCTCGTACATTGCTTTTATTTATTGATTGTGGTTTCTTTAGTGCGGAACGACACATAGCACCAAAATGATTTAGTTTTCTACACTCATAGCACTTCTTACCTTGTGCAGGACAAACATTATCTTGGTGTGGGTAGTCTCCTCCACAATTGTAACATTTATTGTTGACAACCTCTGATGTGAGTCGTTGTGACTGCTTGAGTCTTGTTCCATGACTCCAGTTGTGATGTGGTTCTCGGCTCAATTTAATGTTAGGTTTGGCATGATATCTTCTATGATCATGGTGTACTCCCTGAACCTTACATACTTCTTGACTGTTAGTAACAGTGGCAGAACCGTTGTTGGCACTGCACTCCATGGCACGAGCATCACGTGCAGCATCTTCCATTCGACGAGCCATATCCAGTATCTTGTTAAGAGAACTTTCATCATCAACAAGTTCTAGAGCTCTTCGACGAAGACGTGTAGATGTGCATGTTTCAATTATTTGCTGTTTGATTTCTTTGTCAACATCAGCAAACTCACAATGGGCTGCTAAACCCTGCAGACGTGTATGGTATTGATCAACAGTTTCATTAGAGAGTTGTTTTGCTCTCCTGAAATGCATAATTTCCATAGCAGTATTTTGCCTTGGTTTGAAATGCTCAGTTAATTTGGCCTTGGCAGTGTCATAATCTTTGGCACCACCAGTATCTTTCAGTGTATCAAAGATGTCACAAACTCTATCACCTGCATAATGAAGCAGAAAGGCACGCTTTCTTTCAGCACTTTTGATGTCAGAAACTATCAACAAATTTTCAAACCTTTTAAGCCATTTGACCCACCTCTGTGACAGGTTTGTCTGGTCACAGTCAGGATCAAATGCAGGAAACTGAGGTATATTTGCCATTTTTACTGAATAAATTTAAACTTATCACTTAAAATGTTCCTCAGAATATATAACACTTACTGCACTGTATATGTTATTTAAGAATTCACTGTAATTACTTTAATTTTGCAAAGCACACAAGCATTTTAATGCAAAGTTCACAACAGTGCACAACACAGCAGCAACTGACTTCTTACCTAGCCCTTGTGTACATGTGTTGTCCTACTCACAGCAACACAGCAGTTGTTAGCAGTTGGTACAGCAATTGGCAGCAGTAGGCAGCAGTAGGCAGCAGTAGGCAGCAGTTGGCAGCAGTAGGCAGCAGTAGGTTCACAGCGTGAAATTTTGTAGCACGAAGCGTCGTTTCGTAACCAAAACATCGGGTTTTGTACACTGCATCAAAGCGTCGTTTCGTACACAGCGTCGGCAGATTCCTCTCTCACAGCAACAATCAGCACAGCTTGGGTAGCACACAGCATTGGCCAGCACACAGCAACGGCCAGCACACAGCAACGATCAGCACACAGCAACAGTCAGCACACAGCATGGGGTTGCATACAGCATCGGGTATGGTGCTCACAGACAGCTTCTCCTTCCTCTGGGCGAGACAGCATGCTCCTTCCTTGTGTTTTGTTGAACAAAATACCTGCGTTCCCAGTTCATCCTCGTCGCCAGTGTGGTGTCTGTGTATAGCTGAGATAGTCTTGGTAGTAAGGTTGATGTAAAGTCATTCCTGGTTACTGACTTTAATACTAAAACGATTACATGATATGGCTCCCAAGCTTGGCAGGCGTCCTGTGTGCTTTGTTTACTTCTTCTAGTCTAGTGGCGTCCAGCCGCCGCACATAGAAAACGGATGGTACCATTTTCTGTGAACATGACC
>WNGS01011486.1:8778-46472 GCA_020271785.1 Procambarus virginalis
GAATTCACTGGAAGTTCCGTACAAACCTCTACATATATTTTCACTTGCCCCTGAAAGTGCTCTTAAGAATTTCCAAAATCAGAACATTTTTAACAAAGGATCATTTGGATGATCGGTTTGTGGGATGTAGCTCTTGTAGGTTAACGCTTCACCAGGTGATTACTGTATATCACCGTCTAATTACCCAAACCTTCTACATTTGCTTGATTAAGTATATTATTGATGTTTTTAGGAATTTTGCCATTTTTTTCTTTACTTCCCGGCCTTAACCTATCCTAGAGCACAGCTGAGAGTCAGACAAACTATGGGTTATACATGTAATATGTAACATTTTACACATCTCGGACATTATCCTATATTGTTCCTATCAAACCATAGACATGTCATTTTACTTCATCTCATCTGCCTTCCTCTGGAATTTCCTCCTCCTGACCTCTCTCTTCCTTAATGCCCGGGCCTCCCTCGCTCCCCATCATACACCACGTGATAATGGTCCAGGACGGACCCAAACGTCGTCGTCTCCCTCACCTTCTGGCGCGTGGGTTGGTCACCATGGCATGTTATCCTGTATGTGGTTGTTGAGAGCAGTTTGACCCCTTCCACGTGTATCATGTGACGGAGTATCCACACGATGTTCTACCGTCCACACCACATTACAATATGTGGATGTGGCTTAGGAAAACCCATTTATGTCCCATAAATGGTTTTACTACGTGCGGAGAAGAGCAATTTTATCCACTCGTGAGAACCACAGGTACAGAACATCCACAGCTGTCACTATCCACAACCTGGTTGATCCAGCCAATCATCGCTTCATGACTCCATCGTCAATATACCTTAATAATTACTCACTGAGTGGCCCAGTACAGTAGCCAGGCTCACTGAGTGGCCCAGTACATTAGCCAGGCTCACTGAGTGGCCCAGTACAGTAGCCAAGCTCGCTGAGTGGCCCAGTACAGTAGCCAGGCTCGCTGAGTGGCCCAGTACAATAGCCAAGCTCACGGAGTGGCCCCCTGACCATTTGGTCACCATTTGGTCCGGGAGACATCTCCCGTCACGCAGGGTGCAGTTGCGCCTCCACAGATCTCCAGTGTCATCTTTTGATACTGGTAATGGCTCAAAAGGGCCACCACTTACGGGCTATTCATGCCCGTGCCACCTCTTAGGTGGCTTAATCTTTATCAATCAATCAATCAATCAGTGGCCCAGTATAGTTGCCAGGCTCAGTGAGTGGCCCAGTACAGTAGCCAGGCTCACTGAGTGGCCCAGTACAGTAGCCAGGCTCACTGAGTGGCCCAGTACAGTAGCCAGGCTCACTGAGTGGCCCAGTACAGTAGCCAGGCTCACTGAGTGGCCCAGTACAGTAGCCAGGCTCACTGAGTGGCCCAGTACAGTAGCCAGGCTCACTGAGTGGCCCAGTACAGTAGCCAGGCTCACTGAGTGGCCCAGTACAGTAGCCAGGCTCACTGAGTGGCCCAGTACAGTAGCCAGGCTCAGTGAGTGGCCCAGTACAGTAGCCAGGCTCACTGATGGCCCAGTACAGTAGCCAGGCTCACTGAGTGGCCCAGTACAGTAGCCAGGCTCACTGAGTGGCCCAGTACAGTAGCCAGGCTCACTGAGTGGCCCAGTACAGTAGCCAGGCTCACTGAGTGGCCCAGTACAGTAGCCAGGCTCACTGAGTGGCCCAGTACAGTAGCCAGGCTCGCTGAGTGGCCCAGTACAGAAGCCAGGCTCACTGAGTGGCCCAGTACAGTTGCCAGGCTCAGTGAGTGGCCCAGTACAGTAGCCAGGCTCACTGAGTGGCCCAGTACAGTAGCCAGGCTCACTGAGTGGCCCAGTACAGTAGCCAGGCTCACTGAGTGGCCCAGTACAGTAGCCAGGCTCACTGAGTGGCCCAGTACAGTAGCCAGGCTCACTGAGTGGCCCAGTACAGTAGCCAGGCTCACTGAGTGGCTCAGTACAGTAGCCAGGCTCACTGAGTGGCCCAGTACAGTAGCCAGGCTCACTGAGTGGCCCAGTACAGTAGCCAGGCTCGCTGAGTGGCCCAGTACAAAAGCCAGGCTCACTGAGTGGCCCAGTACAGTAGCCAGGCTCACTGAGTGGCCCAGTACAGTAGCCAGGCTCGCTGAGTGGCCCAGTACAGTAGCCAGGCTCACTGAGTGGCCCAGTACAGTAGCCAGGCTCACTGAGTGGCCCAGTACAGTAGCCAGGCTCACTGAGTGGCCCAGTACAGTAGCCAGGCTCGCTGAGTGGCCCAGTACAGAAGCCAGGCTCACTGAGTGGCCCAGTACAGTTGCCAGGCTCAGTGAGTGGCTCAGTACAGTAGCCAGGCTCACTGAGTGGCCCAGTACAGTAGCCAGGCTCACTGAGTGGCCCAGTACAGTAGCCAGGCTCACTGAGTGGCCCAGTACAGTAGCCAGGCTCACTGAGTGGCCCAGTACAGTAGCCAGGCTTACTGAGTGGCCCAGTACAGTAGCCAGGCTCACTGAGTGGCCCAGTACAGTAGCCAGGCTCGCTGAGTGGCCCAGTACAGTAGCCAGGCTCGCTGAGTGGCCCAGTACAGAAGCCAGGCTCACTGAGTGGCCCAGTACAGTAGCCAGGCTCACTGAGTGGCCCAGTACAGTAGCCAGGCTCGCTGAGTGGCCCAGTACAGTAGCCAGGCTCGCTGAGTGGCCCAGTACAGTAGCCAGGCTCACTGAGTGGCCCAGTACAGTAGCCAGGCTCACTGAGTGGCCCAGTACAGTAGCCAGGCTCGCTGAGTGGCCCAGTACAGTAGCCAGGCTCGCTGAGTGGCCCAGTACAGTAGCCAGGCCCACTGAGTGGCCCAGTACAGTGTAAATGGTACTTATCGTCCCTTTCTTCCCTCTGCACCAAACTTTCCTGCCTCCATCCCTCTGAACCGTTCCCTGTGCTCTCCCACCTCTCCCGCCTCTCCCACACTCCCACGAAGGGACGGAAACTGGGCCGCAATTTCATGCAAATCTCACTAACGCGATTACTGCACAGTGGAGGGAGTCAGTCACTGTCTCAACCTTTCTTCCTGTCTTGAGACTTGGACTAAATAGTGGAGGGAGAAGTGAGAAGAAGGAAGAACAAGACGAAGGAGGAGCAGGAGCAACTTCTTGCTAACTAAGAAGAGGGAGGAGACAGGAGTAAGAGCCAGAAGGACATCAAGGAAGGTGTTGACGCGTCCCAGCAACACAATGATGCTTTAGTTCCCCCTTATCATCTTCTCTGAAGACATTTATACACAAATATCGAGGCTCTCCACTCAGCTCCTTCAGCGGCTTTCAAAATATTGATTAATGGCGCGTTCTTGGAGGCTCCTGACGTGATGGATTACTAGATTGAGGGGGATTAGTAGGTGGGGGGGGGGATTTGTGGGTGGAGGGAAGGATTAGTGGGTGGAGGAGGGATTAGTTGATTAGCGAGTGGAGGGGGGAGTAGTGGGTGGAGGGGTGAGGAAGCAAATAGTTAAGATAATGAATAGTGAAAAGCGTAAACTGGAAGGAGGTGAGTAGGATAGAGAAGATAGAAAGAGATGTAAGCATGAGGATGCCACTATATACACCAGACTCTTCTACCAGAACACCTACACTAATACACTCGGGAAACGTCTCAAGAAAGGGATACAGATGTAATAGCACTCACAGAAACGATAATGACAGCTGCCATAACAAAGGCAGTTTTTCCTCAGGACTACTATATAGTAAGGAGAGAGAGAGGGAGGGACGAAGATCAGGTGGAGGAGTGGCCCTGATGATAAGGATGGACTGGAGTTTTGAAGTCATGGATATGCCTGGCTCTGAAGGGCACGAATCACACAAGAGGCACTATGACAATGGGAGGACAACAGATAATAGTAGCAGAAATGTTTAACCCTCCGTTATATGACAAAAGTATCAGACAGGAGAGAAATAGACACAACATAGTAACCAATAACATCATAGCCAGCAGCAAGTCAGAAGAGTCAGCATAGCCAAGCCAGCAGCTGTCAGAAAACCTTCGACACAGTTACACTGATAATGAAGGACCTTCGGTGGCATGCAATAATGGCTCACATGAAAAGTTTCAAACATTAAAGACTGGATCAGGTGTGGATTAATACTAACACTGCTCAGTATGTGCACAAAAACTGGAACATTATTGACTCGGTCAATAATCATGGTAACACTGCATCAACTGGAACAAGAACATGAAGAACATAAGCGTGTCTAAGCATTACGTATGAACAATACAACTCAAAGTATTGCTTAAAACAAAATAATCAACATCTTGTGTCAATGACATGTACTTGGGAAATAATATAACAATTATCTGCATTAATGGAACAAGAGTTATGACCTAACAACCACAGTGAATTTTATAATCAGATAACAAGATAAAAAAATTAATATACAATTTTTACAAGCTATTTACGAGGCCTGGACAGAGAAGGCTAACATGTTAGTGATAGCAGTCAGGAGTTACTGGCCTCAATGTGGCTGCTTGAACAGTAATGGAACTCTTGATGACATGCACTGTACAAAATACAAATAACACAGTAAGCTTCACAATGCATCTAATAAAAGACACAAAACAAAGTTGAAAGAAGTATATACAATGCATTATTCAGTAATAATAAGACACGTGGAGTGGAGTTACCACAATGACAACTGCAGAATGTACTAATAGCGAATGTCAACACCTGGTTCATCAAGAACACTATACAACTCTGGCTCTGACTAAAGGTCAGTAACAGATGAAACTGCATGTGACCAGGTGTCGTCTGGATGGTTAATCTCGTTAACATCTAGCCAATGGGCGTGTGGTGAGAGCACGGTTGAGACTAAAGGTCTAGATCTAAGATTATTGGTGCTGGCCAGGGATGGCTCTACGTCAAGTGGTTGGTCAACCACAGTGGGTGGTGGCCCAGTAGAAGAGTCTGTCTCAGTTGGGTCATTGTCATCTTCTGCATCAGTCTCATCAGCAGTCATTTTAGTTAACGTCATGTGGTCTCGATGTTCGTTTATAAACTCTGTAAAATTGTCTGTCTTGCAACACAGTAAGTTGTCTAACGTCATTAGTTCCTTCAATGGTACTGGAGGTTGGTGAATCTGACGAGTATCTTCCTTAGTCAAAAACTTAATGACAGATACGTAGCCGGGGGCTGAGCGGACAGAACACTGGGCGCATGATCCTGTGGTCCCAGGTTCGATCCCGGGCGCCGGAGAGAAACGATGGGCAGAGTTTCTTTCACCCTGATGCCCCTGTTACCTAGCAGTAAATAGGTACCTGGGATTTAGTCAGCTGTCACGGGCTGCTCCCTGGGGGTGGAGGCCTGGTCGAGGACCGGGCCGCGGGGACATTAAGCCCCGAAATCCTCTCAAGATAACCAGGTGCTCATATGGGGTCTTGTCTCTGTTCCGTCTCGACTACTGTAGCGTCTAATGCTGGGTAATTTAACTGGTTCCCAGCTATGTGTCGAGAAAATACATCTGTTACAACATTTTGCTTTCCTGGAATATATCCAAATGTGGGATTGAATTCTTGAATTGTGAGCAAATATCTAACAAACTTTCCAACACGATTCTTATTCTTGAACAAAAGAATTAACGGTTGGTGATCTGTAAGAACATGAACTGGGTATTATAAATTGTCTCCCAGAAATGTTTAAGATCCCATACGACTGTTAAAGATTA
The DNA here is from genome assembly GCA_020271785.1 of Procambarus virginalis. NCBI lineage: Eukaryota > Metazoa > Arthropoda > Malacostraca > Decapoda > Cambaridae > Procambarus > Procambarus virginalis. The sequence continues at coordinate 14,460 of WNGS01011486.1, forward strand.
ACGTTCTGTTGCACTATAATTTTTCTCTTCTTTAGGTAATGTGGGGCTTGCATAAGCTATTGTGTGATCTCTGTGACCTGTTTGAAGTAACGCAGCACCTAGGCCTATATCACTAGCATCTGTGGCCAACATAAAAGGTTTAGAAAAATCTGGTTACCTAAGGACAGGTGCCGAGATCAATGCTGCTGTGAGCTTTCTGAATAACTGATCTTGGACTTCTTCCCAAACAAAGGGTTCATCTTTTCTGTGTCACTTGTAAAGTGGAGCGGCTATAAAAGAGAATCCAGCAATAAATGAACGATAAAATCCTACAAGACCTGTGAACTGTCTTACGGCTTCTGCGGTTCGAGGCGTTGGAAAATCACGGGCAGCAATAATTGTTTACTCATCCAAGGTAATACCTGAAAGGGGTGACTGTATGACCTAGGAAATTAACAAATCCACAAGGGCTGTGACGAGGATTCGAACCTGCGTCCAGATGTTTCTAGGAAATTAATCTTCTCCTTTAAAAATGAGCACTTTGAGTTTTATTTTTAAATTTGTTTCTGCGAGCTTCGCGAGTACTTTCTCAAGGCTCTGGAAGTGAGTCTGAACATCTTGTGAGATAACTATGAGATCATCAGGATACACCAGAAGAGTACAACCTATTAATATACAAAATAGGTTGATCATGAGCCTTAAGCAGGTTATTGTGCTGCTGTGCAAACCAAATGGCAATCGCTTGAAGTGCAAATGACCATTAGGGGTGTTACGGTGACCTCCTGCTTAGGCAGTAAATCCTGCATGTTCCCTATACAGCCTGGTCAGACGCCTCAGTGTTTAGACAGACACCACCCCCTCCACCCTCTAGTACCCAAGACACCTGGACACCTGCTGTCTGAGCAGAAGTCCAGATGCCACTCATTGGTCGACCAGACGCTAATTGCTTGTTTAACTGCCGACCAATGGTTACCTACAAGATTCGCGCCATGTATGATGGCCTGCCCCATATATGTGCTCACTGGCATCCAGTCTTCAGAATACACTTCGTGGCTCTCAGCAGTAACATCTACTCTCGCCTCACCAGGAGACAGTAGATACATACAGCTTTTGTATAATATATTAACTGCACCTTTGCCATTAACGTAAATTTCACATGTGTATATTTCTCTTGTAAATGGTGTTTTAGCCAAGTTGATAAGGGGTTTTGTTTTGTATGTTATTAAGTCATTTTTGTTATGTTAAATGTTTAAGTTTTTATTCTCTTTGTTTTACCCGCAGTTCTCACACAGTAGGGGACCTAAACAGTCTTATTTACTTTATTTTACTTCTTATTATTAATGTGCGACTGGTACAACGCCAGCCAGAACAGCCACTGTTCTATTTCAGATTATCGTCACATTAACGTGGGGGCCTGTCCTAGGAGTCTTGTGGGAGCCTGTCCTAGGAGTGTTGTGGGGCCTGTCCTAGGAGTGTTGTAGGGGCCTGTCCTAGGAGTGTTGTGGGGGCCTGTCCTAGGAGTCTTGTGGGGGCCTGTCCTAGGAGTCTTGTGGGAGCCTGTCCTAGGAGTGTTGTGGGGGCCCTGTCCTAGGAGTGTTGTAGGGGCCTGTCCTAGGAGTGTTGTGGGGGCCTGTCCTAGGAGTGTTGTAGGGGCCTGTCCTAGGAGTGTTGTGGGGGCCTGTCCTAGGAGTGTTGTGGGGGCCTGTCCTAGGAGTGTTGTGGGGGCCTGTCCTAGGAGTGTTGTGGGGGCCTGTCCTAGGAGTGTTGTAGGGTCCTGTCCTAGGAGTGTTGTGGGGGCCTGTCCTAGGAGTGTTGTAGGGGCCTGTCCTAGGAGTGTTGTGGGGGCCTGTCCTAGGAGTGTTGTGGGGGCCTGTCCTAGGAGTGTTGTGGGGGCCTGTCCTAGGAGTGTTGTAGGGTCCTGTCCTAGGAGTGTTGTGGGGCCTGTCCTAGGAGTGTTGTGGGGGCCTGTCCTAGGAGTGTTGTGGGGGCCTGTCCTAGGAGTGTTGTGGGGGCCTGTCCTAGGAGTGTTGTAGGGTCCTGTCCTAGGAGTGTTGTGGGGGCCTGTCCTAGGAGTGTTGTAGGGGCCTGTCCTAGGAGTGTTGTGGGGGCCTGTCCTAGGAGTCTTGTGGGGGCCTGTCCTAGGAGTCTTGTAGGGGCCTGTCCTAGGAGTCTTGTGGGGGCCTGTCCTAGGAGTGTTGTGGGGGCCTGTCCTAGGAGTGTTGTGGGGCCTGTCCTAGGAGTGTTGTGGGGCCTGTCCTAGGAGTGTTGTGGGTCCTGTCCTAGGAGTGTTGTGGGGCCTGTCCTAGGAGTGTTGTGGGGCCTGTCCTAGGAGTGTTGTGGGGCCTGTCCTAGGAGTGTTGTGGGGGCCTGTCCTAGGAGTCTTGTAGGGGCCTGTCCTAGGAGTCTTGTGGGGGCCTGTCCTAGGAGTCTTGTGGGGGCCTGTCCTAGGAGTGTTGTGGGGGCCTGTCCTAGGAGTGTTGTAGGGGCCTGTCCTAGGAGTGTTGTGGGGGCCTGTCCTAGGAGTCTTGTGGGGGCCTGTCCTAGGAGTCTTGTGGGGGCCTGTCCTAGGAGTGTTGTGGGGGCCTGTCCTAGGAGTCTTGTGGGGGCCTGTCCTATGAGTCTTGTAGGGGCCTGTCCTAGGAGTCTTGTGGGGGCCTGTCCTAGGAGTGTTGTGGGGCCTGTCCTAGGAGTGTTGTGGGGGCCTGTCCTAGGAGTGTTGTGGGGGCCTGTCCTAGGAGTCTTGTAGGGGCCTGTCCTAGGAGTCTTGTGGGGGCCTGTCCTAGGAGTGTTGTGGGGGCCTGTCCTAGGAGTCTTGTGGGGGCCTGTCCTAGGAGTGTTGTGGGGGCCTGTCCTAGGAGTGTTGTGGGGGCCTGTCCTAGGAGTCTTGTGGGGGCCTGTCCTAGGAATCTTGTTGTGTTAGTTGTACTTGGCTTTAACACAAGTTTGTGTTTTCAAAACTCTTTTGAGTGTTTTTGGTGCCTAATAATTTATACATTTCAGGTGTAGCAATTTATGGTTGTTGGATTGACTTTAGATTACATAGGTGTTTTATGCGCAAATTCATACTCGTAATTGGTTGTCTAATATTCTTTGCTATATCCTGTGTTTTAAACCTTATTCTCGTCCCTACAGAAGAGTGTCTCACCCAGGCAGATCATCCCCTCGGACACTCTGGTACTTTTGTCTGTCTCCGGGCTATTATGCCCAAATCTTTTCATTCCGATCTTAGGAGGACGTACTGGACTTAATTCCTTTTGCATCTAGGACTTCGCTGTACGTTTGGGACCCGTACAGTAGTTCTCGTCAGTACTGACACTCTTCGCAGCCCTACACTTCGGCCAGAGATCACAGTACTTACCAAAGAAGGGAGTTTACGATTCTTTTCCAGAGCACAAATAATGATAACTGTGTAAGTACTAGCTAGTCTTAGTAGAACACCTCTTCCTCTTATCCTCGTCATTTATAGAGTACCGGGTAATAAATCCCTAGGATCTTTTGTACTGCCTCGATACATTTTATTTCACCATTCATGATATAATTCCTCAATTTAAATCTTGTAACCTAACCTTATAATAATTATAATTTAACTCAAGATAGTTTAAAGTTGCCACGTCATCCTGTCAATCTAACACCTCATATTTTGGTTTGCATATAGAAGGTTATTTTCTGCATATTACTTGTCGCTAATTCCTTCGCCATGTTCCGCCTTGCTGCGCTCCGCCATAACCCCGAGAATGAGGTGGGCACACTAGTCCTTGTCACCAAGGCGGAGCTGCTAACTCTAGTTGCCCAGTACCATATTATTCCTCCTCATGGAGTCACTAAAACTGATCTCCATAATTTAATATTGGAGGAATATATACTATTTAATATCATGCACATCGGCGGCACATGAACAACATCTAAGACCGCCCTGACAGCCATGAAGTTGAAGATACAGCAAGCCAACATAGAACGTCAACATCAGAAGGAAGTTCTGCAGGTAAAAGAACGGGAAGCCGAACTTCAACGTGAACGTGATAAGGAAGCTCTTCAGGTAAGAGAATGTGAAGCTGCCATTCAGAAAGAACAACTTGAACTCCAACTCCAAGTCGCTGAACAAATAGCTGGCTTGGAACGTGAACGCGAGAAAGACCAACTCCGTCTCCAAGAACAACAAGCAGCCATCGCTCTCCGTGTGGAACAAGATAAAGCTGCAGCCACACTACAGCTCCGACGTCAAGAGCTTGACCTTGAAACCGCCCACGTCACTCAGCGCCAGGAAGGCTGCAATGTTTCTCACGCTATTAAGTTAATGCCACCTTTTGTAGTAACTGAGGTAGATGCATTCTTTACTTCATTTGTGGCTCTAGCTAACCAACTCAACTGGCCTCAGGATCAGTGGTCTATACTTCTCAGATCTCATTTGACAGGTCGGGCTGCCTTGACCCTCAGTTCTCTGACTACAGAGATGGACTATTGTGTTGAAACAGGCAGTGTTAGATGCTCACCTCCTACCAGTAAAGAGTTACAGACGTAGACTTAGGGACTACCTCAAATCCAGTGCTACTACTTACCTAGAAGTTATGAAGCAGTTATAAATAGGAGCTCCCTCGTATGGGCCAATAGGCCTTCTGCAGTTACGTTTGTTCTTATGTTCTCAATCCTATTACTATACCCTTAACCACACCTTACCTTTCGTACCTTTTGCCTTGCTTTTTCTTCCTCTAAGATTTTCTTCTCCTCACCTCTCTCTTGCCTATTTATTGCCTTTCCCTCCTTTCCTCATCATTACGGGTTCACCATAGCCCGTGCTACATGGACATATCGTTCTCAGTAGCTAAATCTAAAACAACAACAACAACAACTTCCCTCATCAGGATCCAAGGATCCTGATGAGGGAAGGATCCAAGTGAACATCTTGAGGGACACAGTTGCACTACAATCAATACTTCTCAAAGCAGCTGCACCCAGCATCACTTACACCGGAGAAACCGCCCTCATCACTGACCTCACACCAACCACCCCATCCTCACTCGCTACAGTCCACCTGGATTGTTCGTTCGTTCGTAGTGAAGTCCAAGTCGCCATCAGGGAGAACCCTTTTCCCATGCCAAGAGTTCAACTTCTCCTGGGCAACGACTTGGCAGAAGATCAACAACCCATGAACCTGATCACCAGAGACAAACCACAGGTATGTGACTCTTCCATGGAGGGTTACCTTGAGGTTACCTTGAGGTGCTTCCGGGGCTTAGCGTCCCCGCGGCCCGGTCGTCGACCAGGCCTCCTGGTTGCTGGACTGATCAACCAGGCTGTTAGATGCGGCTGCTCGTAGCCTGACGTATGAGTCACGGCCTGGTTGATCAGGTATCCTTTGGAGGTGCTTATCCAGTTCTCTCTTGAACACTGTGAGGGGTCTGCCAGTTATGCCTCTTATGTGTGGTGGAAGCATGTTGAACAGTCTCGGGCTTCTGATGTTGATAGAGTTCTCTCTCAGAGTATCTGTTGCACCTCTGCTTTTCAACGGGGGTATTCTGCACATCCTGCCATGCCTCCTGGTCTCATGCGATGCTATTTCTGTGTGCAGGTTTGGGACCAGCCCCTCAATTATTTTCCACTTGTAAATTATTATGTATCTCTCCCGCCTGCGCTCATGGAGTACAGATTTAGGCTCTTTAGTCGGTCCCAATATGTTTTAGATGTTTACTGAGTGGATTCTAGCAGTAAAGGATCTCTGCACGCTCTCCAGGTCAGCAATTTTTCCAGGTTTGAAAGGGGCTGTCACTGTGCAGCAGTACTCCACTCTAGAGAGCACAAGCGTTTTGAAAAGTACCATCATCGGTATAGCATGTCTAGTGTGAAAAGTTCTTGTTATCCAACCTGTCATTTTTCTTGCAGTTGTGACAGCTACTTTACTGTGTTCTTTAAAGGTAAGGTCTTCCGAGACCTTACACCCAGATCCTGGAAGATCCTGTTATAAAATACGTTGTAGAGGAGGTCCAACCAACCTACGAGTCTGAGGACATCTCCCAACCTGTCATGGTGACGACACGTGCCCAAGCTGCTCGACTGCTACCAGCTGCTCCAGCTGTCCCTCAAGATTCTCAGTGCCTCCCACCGAATCTCAACCTGTTGGAGCTCCGTAAGTTGTAGAGAGAAGCTCAATCCCCTAATATCTTTATTCTTTCAGGCCCAGACTCAATCAGATTCTATCCCTGTTTTTTTGTGGGTAACCATATACTCTACCGCATATATAAACCCAGTAAATTAAAGGAGGACGAAGACTGGGCTGACATCGACCAGCTGGTATTCCCTACCAGCTACGGCCAGAGATCATGCGTCTGGCCCATGGCCTTCTCTCACACTACGGCTTCAACAAGACTTACAACGCCCTGAAACAGGACTACTACTGGCCAGGTATGGTTCGTGACGTCAGGACTTTTGTGAATACTTGCTACACGTGTCAGATGACAGGTAACCCAAACGCTCCTATACCCAAGGCTACACTAATTCAGGTAGCAGTGCCTTCTGAGCCGTTCAGCAATCTCATCAACAACAATATCGAGCCTCTGCCCTGGACAAGCTCAGGTAACTTACTCATCAGTAATATCCCGTGTCCTACCACCAGGTTCCCTATAGCAGTTCCCATCAAGAACAGTACGGCTGCTAACGTTGTGAAGCACCTCGTGAAACAGTGCCCACAGTGCGGACATCACCAAGAGAGTCAGAGCACTTGTGACACCATCTTCTCCAATGACCTGTGTAAGACAATCAACATCTTCCAGGTACTGTCAAGCCGTTCTTATTGTACTTCTCCTGACTGCAATGTCAGGCATCTCCTGATTTCGATCTTTTCTGACACCAGGAAAGATCTTCCTACCTACGAACCAAATCCAAATAAATGTGCTCCTCTTGACCACTTGACCAGCCATCAGTTCAATTTCCCCAAAACCACATCACGCTCCATTTCATTTGAGAGGCGTAAACCATTATCTTGTACTAATTTCATTCTCGCTTCACCAGGCGTTAGGAACGTCATGACACCACAACGAGATGAGATCATGCCCAATGAATAAATTCACAAGGGCCGTGACGAGGATTCGAACCTGCATCCAAGAGCATCCCAGACACTGCCTTAATCGACTGAGCTACAACATAGTCAAAATAGTTGAAACGGAAGTTCTACTGAACTTACTGGATCCTGCAGTCTCTCCGAGACACAACCCAGGGTTTTACACAACTCCCCCATGCACTCGAGCTATGTCAATAGGCCGTTCTCCCGCTTCACCCTTACTTCATTACACACAGAAATCACAATAACGTGATTTATTGTGATCGTGCCATTATATAATTTAACATGATCGTGCCATTCAGTTGCTACAGTCATGAAGGAGCCTGCCATCCTCCATCATGGTAGGTCCTACCTTGATATCATCAACATCCTACCCTGCGTGCAACACATCGAACCATCCAATTTGCACGGTTACAATCTCATCAACATCTCTTCGGACCACAATCCTTTCGGTCCCTGCAGCAGGCCCAGTTCTCCAACCAACTCGAACTTCGCTGGGTCCTGCAGCATCACATCAACAACATCTCATATCACAATCGCTTTCGGTTCCTACAGCTGACCCAGTTCTGCAACCAGCGCTTGCTATGCTGGGCCTCTCACCAGCCGAATCATCTCAACATCTCCTCGGATCACCGTTCCCTTCGATCCATTGAGCAGGCTCAGCTCTCCAACCAACTTGTACTTCAGTGAGCCCTGCAGTACTACATCAACATCTTCTCCACTCACCATCCTCTTTAATTCCTGGAGCAGCCCCAGTTCTCCAACCAGCACTTGCTATGCTGGGCCTTGTAACTGCAAAACTACAATTTCAACATCTTCTTCATCAAAGGTTCGGACAACGTCGTCGCTGACGCACTCTCCCGAGTTCACGAGGTGGAACCCTCCCACTTGAACTCTCCACTCCACAACAGCATCACTGGTGATAGGAACAGGCTTCGGGGGAGAGCTATTACGGTAATCTCCTGCTTAGGCAGTAAATCCTGCCTGTTCTCTATACTGCCTATTCACTAACGTATCGGCATGTTCCAACATAAGGAATTAACATCAACGACAACAACAATAAATGCTCAGATGCCTCAGTGTCTATACAGACACCACCTCCTCCACCCTTTAGTACCCAAGACACCTGGACACCTGTTGTCTGGGCAGATGCCCAGATGCCACTCACCGGTTGACCAGACGCTAATAGCTTGTTTAACTGCCGGTTGATGGTTACCTACAAGATTCGTGCCATCTATGACGGCCTGGACCCCATATATAAATGGCTCACCGGCGTCCAGTCTTCAGAATACACTTCGTGCTCTCCACAGTAACATCTACTCTCGCCTCCCCAGGAGACAGTAGATGCATACAACTTTTGTATAACGTATTAATTGCACTTTTGCAATTAACGTAACTTTCACATGTGTATATTTCTCTTGTAAATGGTGTTTAAGGCAAGTTGATAAGGGGTTTTGTTTTGTATGTTATTAAAGTCATTTTTGTTATATTAAATGTTATAAGTTTTTTTCTCTTTGTTTTACCCTCAGCTCTCACACAGTAGAGGACCTTAACAGTCTTATTTACTTTATTTTACTTTTTTTTTATTAATGCTATTGGTACACCAGCCAGAATAGCCACTGTTCTATTTCAGATTATCGTCAAAGGGGTACTAAAGGCGGTCAACTGTTTAGTTTCCTTATTGAGTAGGATTTGCCAGAATCCATGCAGCAAATTTAATGTTGAAAATACTTTGTTTCTACCTATGTTTTGCAGTAAATCATTTAAGATTGGATACGGGAAGCAGTCAGGTATGGTTACTCTGTTAAGCTTCCGGTAGTCGATTATCGATGGGACATCAGTCTACATGTCCCATCTCATTTTGGTACAAGAATCAATGGAGCGTTCCATGGCGAATTGTTTGATTCAATTACATCATCCTGTAACATTTTCTCTATAAGTTAATCAGCTTCTGTTTTCTGAGAATGTGGTAAACGATGTGCTGGAACATAAATTGGTGTTGCACCTTGCTCAAGGGGAATTTTATACATAATGAGAAGAGTGAGACCTAACTTTTCTCCAGGTAGAGCGATAACTGTTCTGTTCTTATTTAATATTTCCAAAAGTTGAACCACGGAGTCAGGGAAATCCTTTAGAGTGAGGTGTTGCACTTGCACCTCTGACTGAGATCCATGTTCTCCTGTGTGAGTGTACACAGTATGTTCCACTGAGACATCGTCCACTCGCACTGGTAATGAGTATTGGGCAAACTCTACAACATGGGTGCCAGACTGGAGACGGATGTCGCACTACAAGTGTTTACAACGTACAATGTAACAGGATCGTCCTGCACTACGTGCCAGGAGGGCTCAACATAGGTACCATTCACTTTACATGTTTCACTATTTGCAATGACATCCAATAACTCAGGCTCTCCCTGAACCTTAACTCATTCTCTCACCAGAGTAAGAGAGTGCAGTACAGTGTCAGTTGCTGTGGAACAACTGACTTCAGAGATGGAAGCTGCTAGGCGAGCAAGACGACAAGAATCTGTAAGGGCATCCCCCTCCTGAAAGTCTCAATACTCATTCTCCTGAGCAACTGCACAACTACCATACTTCAATTGAGTTCCTGTTTTCTTGGGTAAGCTACTGCGACAAGGATCTGACAACCCAATGCTAGCAATTTGGCTGTCGACAAAATGAATATATTCTATTTTACTGATGAACTCATGACCCATTTTATACATGCTGCATAGTGGTACGATGTGATCTTTGATACTAATGATCCAACGATAGGAAACAATACAATATTTTCATCAATCACGGTGTACAACTGGTACTCTGAGAAAGAACTCTATCAACATCAAGGCCCGAGACTGTTCAACACGCTTCCACTACACATAAGGGCCATAACTGGGCGACCCCTCACAGTGTTCAAGAGAGAACTGGATAAGCACCTCCAAAGGATACCTGATCAACCAGGCTGTGATTTGTACGTCAGGCTGAGAGCAGCCGTGTCCAACAGCCTGGTTGACCAGTCCAGCAACGAGGAGGCCTGGTCGACGACCGGGCCGTGGGGACGCTAATACCCGGAAGCACCTCAAGGTAACCTCTAGGTAGGTACAAATCTATGAGAATGTCACCAAGATAATGGATATTGTCAGCAACTAGGCATGTTATAGACAGTATAATATTATTTAACTTAAGTGGGAGGTCGATTTTCCCTTAACTGTTACTTTATTTCCTGAAACACTCTTCAGAAAAGGTACATGTGACTTTCTTACTGTGACAGAGTGCTTACTTGAAATATCTGTAAGAGCTGAAGGCTTGACAATATTTTAGCACCTGTATCAACAAAGACTTTTAGTATTGTACCATATACTAAAGCTGATACTAGGGGACCATCACTTAAAACTGTACAATTCAATGCTTGTGATTTATGTTGTCTACGTTGTCTGGGTAAATTGACTTGGGTTCCGTCAGCATCTACAACTGGTCTACTGTCAGTGGTCTCCTCTGTCACGTGTCCAAATCTGTTCTTTGACCTGGTATTGTATTTTGACTGATTAATGTAGTTACAAAATTATTTATACTGTCTTGGAAGGTGTGCGCCTTGCCAAGACTGTCGACTGACCACGGGAGCTCCGAGGTGGAGATGACCTTTGCCGAGCTCTACAGTCTGCAGTGTGGTGACCGACCTGTTTATGATACTTGCAATATGGGAACCTAGAGTTATTAAAATGACCAGAAGACTAAGAAAATTGCCTGGGGGGAGGGTGGTGATCAAGGGGCGGACCAACGGTTATTTGCTAGGTTGTCTTACCACAATGCCAACACAAGGAAGTGGTCTATTGTGAACTGTAGCGTCCTGGCAACTTATGAGGAGGAGAATTTGACTGCGGGCTTCAACTATTGGTACAGTTTTGTGACCAAGCATTTTGTGTGTTTGTGGAAAGTGGGGGCTGAGAGCTTGTTCCTACATTTACAGTATCTGAGAGTGACAACAATTGACCATTTCAGGGAGCCAATTTATCTGCTGCATTATTTATGGCCTCGAACACCTCACCAAGTTTGTACTGAGATCCAAAATTTTGTTGTTCTAGGGTAGGTTTAGTATGCTGGGGGCAAAATGCATTAAAGTCCCAAATGCTATCATTTTGGCCAATGCTACTGGGGTCAGCGATTTGTTATTATCAACCCATGATGAGTTCAACACAGCAGTCACTAAAGCATACAAATACTGATCTAGACGGCTAGTAAACGCATTAAATGACTCACCACGCTGCATGGTGGCATTGGCACTTTTCTTAACTAACCTATACGGGTCGAGGTCTCCTTTGTTAACAAAGCGCCGGCGAAAGAAATCCTTAAACTCTTGAGAAAAATACATATATATGTTGCAGATGGGAGCCAAGGCTGTGGTCTCCCTCCACCTTCCTTCTCTCCCTCTCTCTCTTTTTCTTCCCACCGTCTCCTTCCCTATTGCCCAACATCCCTCCTCTCCCTGCATCTTCCCTGGTCTCTTTCCCACTCTCTTTTTCTCTGTCTCTGAAAATATAACATTACCATTTTTGTATTAAAACATGAGGTACATGTGCAATAGTGCAGCTACCCTAGACTATATGAAGTGGAGTACAATGTGTCAAAAAAGCTAACTATGTGATGCTAAAAAATCCCCATCACACAGGATGGTTAGTCATACAGAGGCATGTGATAAGCAGTTTGCACTGGCAGACTCTGGATGCATTTTGAGGATATCATCAACACAAGAGTGAATAAGGCAGCAGTGGTAATACAAGTCCCCATCTCGCAGGATGGTTAGTCATACAGGGCCATGTGTTTAATAGCCTGCACTGGCAAATATTGGGTACACTGTGAGGATATCTTCAAGAATACGAGAGTGAATAAAATAATTGCAAAGCTCCAGGTACCTCATGCCAACTGGTCTGAAAGGTCTAATAACTGGGCATTCGGTGATGTAGTGCGGGAGATCGTGCCGTAGTTCCTGCTCACAGAGTTTGCAACTGGAGTGCTCAGGATTGGGAGACCCGTCACCTGCAGCCACCTGCCACAGGTAACGGTAACCCAACCTGATCCTTGCAACCACTGTGTCGCACAGTCTAGTGGACGTTTTGTGCTGCCCATAGATGTAGGTTTCAGATCTGAACAAATCATAGCTTTTTATACTAGTACTTTCAGGCCGTTGGTAGTCAGTAAGTTCTTTCCTATCAGATCTGAGTGTTTGGACCAATACAGTTTTGACAGCAGAGATGGGGATACCTAGATCTAATTCAACTTCAAACTTGTTACACGCTAATTTGGCTGCAATGTCTGTCTCATTATGATGGGTTATATTTATGTGTGAAGGTATCCATACAAAGGAGATTCGAGACCCTTTACTCTGTGCATCAATTAGGTCATTTATAATTGGTAGTATGAGGTTCTTGCTGTCGATCTTCCAAGAGAAGTTTTCGATTGCTTGAAGAGCAGACTTTGAATCACAGAATATTATTCCCCCTCCAAGGTTTCTTAATGTACTGGTAGCTAAGTGTAATGCTGCTAGTTCTGTTTGTGTGGAGGTCAGCCAGTTGTTTAACCTGACACTGACAGTCTTTGTGCAAATATTATTTCTATAAAACCTACATGCCGCTGCAGTCCGTCCAGTAGAGGATTGGACTGAGCCGTCGGTGTAGACACAGTGATCGTGAGATCATTACCAGTGGGTGAATAACTGCCAAAATTCTATGGAAAATAAGTCCCAGGCTTCAGACTTCACGACAGATATACGACGTCGACATTTCTTTAGTGTGTCACTGGGACCGCCCCCAACTGTCCTATGACACTCCCGTACCACCCACGTCTCATCTTCATAAGTCTGAATGTGACTATCCCCAAACCTATGGGCGTCCAAACTTAGACAGACGAACTGATATTCTAATTTTTAGATATAAATTTCGCACTTACATTGTCACTTTTCTCTTCTTTTTTCCTCTTTTTAATACCTTTGGATCCGTCGTGGCCTGACACCTTTAAAAGTCAAATTAAACCAGAAAGAAAACTGAATTGTTGAAGGCTGCGAGTATGGATATTCTCCCCCCCCCCTTGCTGCCTCTGATTGTTCTGTCTCTTCTCCCATTGTCCAGGTGGAGGAGGGATATATGTAGACAACAGTATTGTCCAGGTGGAGGAGGGATATATGCAGACAACAGTATTGTCCAGGTGGAGGAGGGATATATGCAGACAACAGTATTGTCCAGGTGGTGGAGGGATATATGCAGACAACAGTATTGTCCAGGTGGAGGAGGGATATATGCAGACAACAGTATTGTTGTAACACCGTAGGTGTTTGGTTTAGTCTTATTTAATACATACATGGAGATATATGAGTCACAGACAAGGATTTCGAGAGGCGTCAGCTTGTCCGGCCTGGATCTCACCCTCTAAGTGTTAATGACCACCGAGTTGACCTGATGTCAGATGATGCGGATCTCACCTGGCTCCCGCTAATCTTATAATTGAGCCTGGTAGCCTTCAAACATGGCGACGTTTAAGGAGTGGCTGGTAGAGTGCCCGAGGCTATCTACTTGGGGGTGGAGTTTGCTACTAGGTTTCCCAATATATACTCGGAGAGCTATCGATTCGGGAGGACAGCAGAAGCAGAGCAAAAGACAGAAGAACAGCCAGCGGAGCAGAACTAAGGACAGCCTAGCCAGAGGCTGTCAGCCGGCGAGGCGGGACAGTCTCAGTCAACTACAGACCTCCCCCCCCCTCTCTCTATCCAACGGAGACTCAGACACTTGGTGAGTTGAACATTAAGGTGACTTAGTCGTGTTTACAAGTGTTGGGTGACGATCAGGGGCAGTCGAGTTGTAGGGTTCTCGAATCCTTGGATGATGACTCACTTTGAATATTAAGCTTGAACATTAAGTTTTTATTGCTTAAATTATGATACTTAGTATGTGAAATATAAGTGAAGTTATTATTTAAATTGTGTTTAACTTTGTTCCCTAGAGTTTTTGAGTTGAGATGAGGAAGCCTCAGCGGTTACTGGTTTCATGATATTGAGTACATGATAAAGATGGAACATACTAATACTGACCTAATGATAACATCTTTTCTGAATATTGAGATTAATGAGTACATGTTTAGAGTTGAAACATGGTAATAACATCTTTTGGTACAGACAAGTTCCATTCCTTGTCTTGTATGTAAATGATCTAGAATGGATGGTGGCAGCAATTTCTCACTTCTTCTAATTTCTAGCCTTTCTATTCTTCTACTCTCTTCTCCTACTATCTACTTTTCTACTTCTATTACCTAACTTTCCTACTTCTCCCTATCTATCCTTCTACCTCTTCCACTTCTTTACTCACTTTCTTACTTATTCTGTTTCATTTCCTTACCCCCCGTTACATTGTCCAGGTGGGGGAGGGATATATGTACTCAACTGTACAATAAAGTGTAGAACCACTCATCCTCTATTCACAGTATGAGTGACACAGTTCACAGTTGAGACATTGTGAACTGTGTACTGTGTATTGTGGCACTTGGGTAGAATTATCTCTCCTTAATTATATCCCGAGTATTCTAAGATTGGTCAATACAATCCTTGGTCAATAACCCGGGATGTTGCAATATATATGTCACGTATTCTAAAGGTCTGCAATTACTGCAGCGCCTTTCAACATGAAGATCACACTCTCCCACACACTAACCCGCCTCCCTCCCATCCCAGCCACTCTCCCACACACTAACCCGCCTCCCTCCCATCCCAGCCACTCTCCCACACACTAACCCGCCTCCCTCCCATCCCAGCCACTCTCCCACACACTAACCAGCCTCCCTCCCATCCCAGCCACTCTCCCACACACTAACCAGCCTCCCTCCCATCCCAGCCACTCTCCCACACACTAACCCGCCTCCCTCCCATCCCAGCCACTCTCCCACACACTAACCAGCCTCCCTCCCATCCCAGCCACTCTCCCACACACTAACCCGCCTCCATAATGCCAGTAAAGAATAACATAAAGACAGTGTTTACACTGCGGGCCAGAGCTCCCTGAGGGCCGACCACCGGCCCTCAGGGCTGGTCGAGCCTCGCCCCGCCTCCCTCCACCCCTCAGTCTGGCCAGCTCTCTGGGGGATTGTTCAGCCCCGGGGGAGTACACTCCCTCCCCCCCCCCATATTGTGACACTTGGGGGGGGGGGTTATCTTGAGATGATTTCGGGGCTTTAGTGTCCCCGCGGCCCGGTCCTCGACCAGGCCTCCACCCCCAGGAAGCAGCCCGTGACAGCTGGCTAACACCCAGGTACCTAGTTTACTGCTAGGTAACAGGGGCATAGGGTGAAAGAAACTCTGCCCATTGTTTCTCGCCGGCGCCTGGGATCGAACCCAGGACCACAGGATCACAAGTCCAGCGTGCTGTCCGTTCGGCCGACCGGCTCCCTAGTCCTAATTTACCTAAGTCCTAATTTAGTCCCGGAGTGTACTCCGGGGGGAGTACACTCCCTCCCCCCCCCATATTGTGACACTTGGGGAGGGAGCACACTCACTCGTACAATGCCTATATAATTTACCTTCAGAGAGAAGGGAAGTGAATGGGGGTAGCGGGTGATAGGGAGAGGAGAGAATGGCTCCTCCACTTCCCTATATGATTCTTACCTTTTGTTGTTATTGAATACAGTTTATTCCTCTTGATCACGAGCGCTTTAGCCTGGGTTCGTATCCCGGCCAGGGAAGATTGACTGGGCGCCAATCCTTAACTGTAGCCTCTGTTCACCTAGCAGTGAATTGGTACCTGAATTGTTAAACTATTTGGCGGGTCGTATTCCGGGGTAAATTAGGACTAATAACCTACCCGAGACGCTGTGCGTGTTAGTGGCTTTACAACCATGTAAGAACTCTTGTATATGTAAATAAAAAAGGTTTCATTTGAGCTGAGGTAAGATAACAGCTCTTGCTTGCAATTTCACCTGGTACGTCATTTGACAGCCCTTATGAACCTTAGTCTTGACAGCCTTTATGAACCTTAGTCTTGACAGGTCTTATGAACCCAATCTTGACAGCCCTTATGAACCTTAGTCTTGACAGCCCTTATGAACCTTAGTCTTGACAGCCCTTATGAACCCTAGTCTTGACAGCCCTTATGAACCTTAGTCTTGACAGCCCTTATGAACCCTAGTCTTGACAGCCCTATTGAACCTTAGTCTTGACAGGCCATATGAACCTTAGTCTTGACAGCCCTATTGAACCTTAGTCTTGACAGCCCTATTGAACCTTAGTCTTGACAGCCCTATTGAACCTTAGTCTTAGTTTAATCAATAGAGTACGGGGAGATGGAGGAAGTATCTCCCGCAGAGTACTTCCATAATCTATGTAAATAAAAATGGAAATGTTCGTTTGCTCAAAATCGCTGTTCTCCAAAAGTTTTTCACCAATTGCATTGAAATTTTCACACAACGTTCCATTCGCATCCAAGCGAGTTTTTATATACATTCTAAATAGATGTCACGTCTGTGACAGGAAAACCATGCTTTTTTTTAACTGTATTTTTCATGTGTTTTTCATGTGAGGGGAAATCTTCGAAACCTCTTCACTGATTGGTTTGAAATTTTGACACAACGTTCAATTAGAATACGCGCGTGTTTTTATATACCTATTATATAGATGCCACCTGTGACAGGTAAAAACATGTTTTTTTTTTTAAAAACACGGCCATCTGTTGGACGTAATAGCAACACATGCTATCCTAAATATGTTACGATTCTATTTCAATGTTTCTGATTGCAGTGATAAATAGAATTTCATAGATTTCAATTTATTTTCATTTTGATTAATTATTTTGTGTGACATTGCATTGGAATTGAGCTATGTTGTTTACAATACTGTTTATTTTGTGAGTATAGCTTTTTTTTATTGTTTTTCATTTTGTTATTTAACTGTTTTTCTTACGTAGTGATGGGAACATCACAACATTTGATGTTCCCAATTTTTTTATGGAAACATCAGATCACTTGGGAATGCATCGGGCGAGAGAGTGGGGAATGGTGGGGAGGACGAGGGGACAGGGGAGGGGGTTATGGTGGAGAGGACGAGGGTTGGGGATGAAAGGACGGGGATTCATATCCAAGACTCCTCTACAGATTAGAGGTATTGAAAGGCAACATCACCGTAACAATGTAATTGAGGAAAGGAGGATAGAAGCACAAACCAGTGAATCTTTACGATGGTACAACATGGTTGTAGCTGGCAATCCCATACATTATGGACGAAGAGGAGGAGGACGCGGGAGAGAATCAGCAAGAGCGAGAATCCGTCTTCGATACAAATATCCATGGAGATACGGAGTGGAAACAACAGTTGATCAGCGGAATTGCAGAATCTGTGACGAGTGACAGACACTGCCTTGACCACTATCTACGTGAATGTGAACACCTGAGGAACATTAGAAATATGTGTAGAATAATAAACCCCACATTGTTTGAGTTAGGAAACACTATTTGTCAAATATTGATACTGTTCTTAGAAGATTCCCCCATTTTGCAACCGCAAGATAACGTAAGTTTTTATGGGTTGACAGATGTTAATCTTCTTGTTTGAGGAGCTGTTCACTTGAGACAGTTAAGCAAGTCCCAGCTGTGTCTGGGTACAAGTGACAGGATGAACAACCCAGCGGGTTTTCTTCCTATTGGCAAGTGTTGTACATGCTGCTATGGCGGTATGTCCACTCACTGGATGAGTGGTGCTGCCCAATAAAATCGCCCTCAGGGCAAAATTAAAAAAAATCTCCGAAAGTTCTTCACCGATTGCTTTGAAATTTTCACACAATGTTCCATTCGCATCCGACGGGAATTTTATTTACAGACTATATAGATGTCACGTCTGTGACAGGAAAAAAAAACATGTTTTTTGAAAACTGTTTTTTCATGTGATTTCATTTGAGGGACGTCTTTGAAACTTCTTTACCGATTGCTTTGAAATTTTGATACAACGTTGCATTCGAATAGGTGCTTGTTTTTACATACTTACTATGTACATGCCTTCCATGTGACAGGAAAAAAACATGCTTTTTGAAAAAAGAGTAATGTGTTGGACGTAATAGCAACACACACACTGTAATCTCCAAAAGTTCTTCACCGATTGCTTTGAAATTTTGACACAACGTTCCATTCAAATTCGTGCATGTTTTTATATACCTACTATATAGATGTCACACCTATGGCAGATAAACACATACTCTTTTGAAAAACAGCACCATCTGTTGCACATAATAGCAACACACGCTATACTAAATATGTTACGATTCCATTTCAATGTTTCCGAGTTCATTGACAAATTGAATTTTCATAGATTTCGATTTATTTTCATTTTCATTTAATTAATTTTTGTGACATTGCATTGGAATTGAGCTGGTGTTTCTTACCATACTGTTCATTTTGTGAGTATAAGTATAGATGCCACACCTGTGACATGTAAAAACAGAGTTTTTGAAAAACAATGCCATCTGTGGCACATAAGAGCAATACACACTATACTAAATATGTTACAATTTCGTTTAAATGTTTCCGATTTCACTGACAAATAAATTTTCATCGATTTTATTTATTCATTTTGATTTAATTATTTTGTGTGACACTGCATTGGAATTGAGCTGTGTTGTTTACTTTACCATTCATTTCGTGAGTATAGTTATTCTTCTTATTTTTTATTTTTCATTCTTTCTTTTTCAACAGTTTTTCTTATATTTCAGTGATGGGAACATCAGATCATTTGATATTCCAATTTCTGATGGGAACATCAGGTCATTTGGGAATGCATCGGACGAGGGAGTGGGGAATGGTGGGGAGGACGAGGGGACGTGTGTGGGGGGGAATTAGTTCTACCATATGATAATCTTAAATGTTCGAAGAATCAAAATTGATATTAAAGATCAAGAATCAGTGTCCTATGGATCTCCTATAATAAATGCATAGCAAAATTAAATAGATTTTAGAGAAATGAACTGAAATATTTCTATTAATCCAGAACTAATCCGTACTCACAACCAATTGAATAATGATTAATGCATTCATTAGTTAAATTCAATGAGAAAAATTGGGTCAATTAGCTAACTACAATGTGGAAAACATAAGGCTTAGCTGCCAGAGATGAATGTAGATAGCATCTGGCAGCTTTAACCCGTTTATTCGTGTCCGAGTCAGCAGTCCCTAGTGACACGTGATTGACCAGATAGAAACAAGTCTCTCTTGTAGTTAACTCTATGCTGAAAGACAAATCTTATATAATTCCCACTTCAAACCATCTACTCATACATTTAATCGGAGAGTCTAAACGGGTTTTTGGGGTATGAAAAGAACTCACACGTGGGTTATGGGGACATCCGGCGGCGGACACAACGCATGCCATTAATTTGTTTGACCAGACCACACACTAGAAGGTAAAGGGACGACGACGTTCGGTCCGTCCTGGATCATTCTCAAGTCGCTTGTCATGCCACAATCGACTTGAGAATGGTCCAGGACGAACCGAAACATCGTCGTCCTTCACCTTCTAGTGTGAGGTCTGGCAAAAATACTTCAGCCATGTTATTGTGATCATCGCTGCATGCCATTAAATAGATCTCAGAATAATTGCCNGAGAAGGGAGAGAGGGTGGTGTGCTTTGCTACTAAGAGAAGGTTGGAGTTTCGAAGAGATGGTAATTCAGAACTGTGAAAGGTTTTCAGGGACTACATATCAGGCACCATTGCAACTGGAGGACAGAAAATTATAATAGTAGTCATATAACCCCCCACCGAATGACAGAAGACCCAGACAGGAATATGATAGAAACAACATGGCCACCATCAATATAATAGAGAGAGCAGCTTCTGTGGCTAGCAGGAACGGATCCAGACTTCTAATCATGGGAGACTTTCAACCATGGGAAGATAGATTGGGGAACAGAGACCCACACGGAGGCCCAGACACATGGAGAGCTAAGCTGCTGGATGTGGCAACAAGAAACTTTCTAAGTCAACACGTCAAGGGACCGACAAGAATGAGAGGAGGGGATGAACCAGCCTTGCTTGATTTGATATTTACCCTAAATGAGTCGGATATAAGGGAAGTTAAGTTGGAAGCCCCCTTGGGAATGAGTGATCATAGTGTATTGAGCTTTGAGTACCTGGTTGAGCTAGGAATTATCACCCCCAAAAAAGAACTGGGAACCAAAGGGCTGGCGTACCGAAAGGGAAACTATGAGGAGATGAATAAATTCCTATGGGATATACATTGGGACACAGAACTCGGAACCAAGTCCGTACAAGACATGATGGACTATGTCACCCAAAAATGTCAGGAGGCTGTAAGCAGGTTTGTCCCAGCCCAACAGGAAAAAACAGAGAAGCAAAGGAAGAATCCGTGGTTTAATAGGGAATGTATGAAAGCAAAGGAGCTGAACAAAAGGGCATGGAGGAACTTCCGTAATAACAGAACACCAGAAAGTAGAGAGAGATACCAGAGAACCAGGAACGAGTATGTCAGTGTGAGAAGAGCAGCTGAGAAAAGGTATGAAAATGATATAGCTAACAAAGCCAAGACTGAACCAAAGCTACTACACAGTCACATCAGGAGGAAGACAACAGTGAAGGAACAGGTGATTAAACTTAGGGTGGCGAGGACAGGTACACAGAGAATGACAAAGAGGTGTGTGAAGAACTCAACAAAAGGTTCCAGGAGGTCTTTACAATAGAACAGGGAGATATCACGGCGCTGGAGAGGTGGCAGCAAACCAGGTGACCTTGGATAGGTTCGAAATTACAAGAGATGAGGTCAAAAGCACCTATTGGAGCTGGATGTGAGAAAAGCTGTTGGGCCGGATGGAATCTCGCCATGGGTATTGAAAGAGTGTGCAGGAGCACTTTGCTTACCACTCTCCATAGTGTATAGTAAGTCACTGGAAACGGGGGACCTACCAGAAATATGGAAGACTGCTAATGTAGTACCAATATACAAAAAGGGTGACAGACAAGAGGCACTGAACTACAGGCCAGTGTCCTTAACTTGTATACCATGCAAGGTGATGGAGAAGATTGTGAGAAAAAACCTAGTAACACATCTGGAGAGAAGAGACTTCGTGACAACCCATCAACATGGGTTCAGGGAGGGTAAATCTTGCCTTACAGGCTTGATAGAATTCTACGATCAGGTGACAAGAATTAAGCAAGAAAGAGAAGGGTGGGCGGACTGCATTTTTTTGGACTGTCGGAAAGCCTTTGACACAGTACCCCATAAAAGGTTGATGCATAAGCTGGAGAAACAGGCAGGAGTAACAGGTAGGGCGCTCCAGTGGATAAGGGAGTACCTAAGCAATAGGAAGCAGAGAGTTACAGTGAGGGTGAGACCTCAGACTGGCGTGAAGTCACCAGTGGAGTCCCACAGGGCTCTGTACTTGGACCTATCCTGTTTCTGATATACGTAAATGATCTCCCAGAGGGTATAGACTCATTCCTCTCAATGTTTGCTGACGACGCCAAAATTATGAGAAGGATTAAGACAGAGGAGGACAGCTTGAGACTTCAAGAAGACCTGGACAAGCTGCAGGAATGGTCGAACAAATGGCTGTTAGAGTTTAACCCAAGCAAATGTAATGTAATGAAGATAGGGGTAGGAAGCAGGAGACCAGATACAAGGTATCATTTGGGAGATGAAATACTTCAAGAGTCAGAGAGAGAGAAAGACCTGGGGGTTGATATCACGCCAGACCTGTCCCCTGAAGCTCATATCAAGAGGATAACATCAGCAGCATATGCCAGGTTGGCTAACATAAGAACGGCCTTTAGAAACTTGTGTAAGGAATCTTTCAGAACATTATATACCACATATGTCAGACCAATCCTGGAGTATGCGGCTCCAGCATGGAGTCCCTATCTAGTCAAGCATAAGACTAAACTGGAAAAGGTTCAAAGGTTTGCCACCAGACTAGTACCCGAGCTGAGAGGTATGAGCTACGAGGAGCGACTGCAGGAATTAAACCTCACTTCGTTGGAAGACAGAAGAGTTAGGGGGGACATGATCACCACATTCAAGATTCTCAGGGGAATCGACAGGGTTGATAAAGACAGGCTGTTTAACACAAGGGGCACACGCACTAGGGGACACAGGTGGAAACTGAGTGCCCAAATGAGCCACAGAGATATTAGAAAGAACTTTTTTAGTGTCAGAGTGGTTGACAAATGGAATGCATTAGGAAGCGATGTGGTGGAGGCTGACTCCATACACAGTTTCAAGTGTAGATATGATAGAGCCCATTAGGCTCAGGAAACTGTACACCTGTTGATTGACGGTTGAGAGGCGGGACCAAAGAGCCAGAGCTCAACCCCCGCAAGCACAACTAGGTGAGTACAACTAGGTGAGTACACAGCCTCCTGCAGGCTACAACACAACCAGCCTCCTGCAGGCCACAACACAGCCAGCCTCCTGCAGGCCACAACACAGTCAGCCTCTGCAGACCACAACACAGTCAGCCTCCTGCAGGCCACAACACAGTCAGCCTCCTGCAGGCCACAACACAGTCAGCCTACTGCAGGCCACAACACAGTCAGCCTCCTGCAGACCACAACACAGTCAGCCTACAGCAGACCACAACACAGTCAGCCTCCTGCAGGCCACAACACAGTCAGCCTACAGCAGGCCACAACACAGTCAGCCTCCTGCAGGCCACAACACAGTCAGCCTACAGCAGGCCACAACACAGTCAGCCTACAGCAGGCCACAACACAGCCAGCCTACAGCAGGCCAAAACACAGCCAGCCTCCTGCAGGCTACAACACAGTCAGCCTACAGCAGGCCACAACACAGCCAGCCTACAGCAGGCCACAACACAGTCAGCCTCCTGCAGGCCACAACACAGTCAGCCTACTGCAGGCCACAACACAGTCAGCCTACTGCAGGCCACAACACAGCCAGCCTGGTTGATACCTGGTTGATGGGGTTCTGGGAGTTCTTCTACTCCCCCAAGCCAGGCCCGAGGCCAGACTTGACTTGTGAGAGTTTGGTCCACCAGGCTGTTGCTTGGAGCGGCCCGCAGGCCCACATACCCACCACCACAGCCCGGTTGGTCCGGCACTCCTTGGAGGAAACAATCTAGTTTCCTCTTGAAGATGTCCACGGTTGTTCCTGTAATATTTCTGATGCTCGCTGGGAGGGTGTTGAACAACCGTGGACCTCTGATGTTTATACAGTGTTCTCTGATTGTGCCTATGGCACCTCTGCTCTTCACTGGTTCAATCTTGCATTTTCTTCCATATCGTTCACTCCAGTACGTTGTTATTTTACTGTGCAGATTTGGGTCCTGTCCCTCCAGTATGTTCCATGTGTATATTATTTGGTATCTCTCTCGTCTGCTTTCTAGAGAGCTTTCTTTCTGCTTTCTACATTTGGAGAGCTTTGAGTCGATCCCAATAATTTAGGTGTTTTATCTCGTCTATGCGTGCCGTATATGTTCTCTGTATTCCCTCTATTTCAGCAATCTCTCCTGCTCTGAAGGGGGAAGTGAGTACTGAGCAGTACTCGAGACGGGACAACACAAGTGATTTAAAGAGTACAACCATTGTGATGGGACCGCTGGACTTTAAGGTTCTCGTAATCCATCCTATCATTTTTCTGGCTGACGTAATACTTGGTTGGTTATGCTCCCTAAAAGTTAGGTCGTCGGACATCGTTATTCCCAAATCCTTGACATGCTGTTTACCTACTATGGGAAGATTTGATTGTGTTTTGTACCCTGTATTATGTTTCAGATCCTCATTCTTGCCGAACCTGAGTACCTGGAATTTATCACCGTTAAACATCATGTTATTTTCTGCTGCCCAGTCGAAAACTTTGTTAATATCTGTTTGTAGTTTTTCAATGTCTTCAGCAGAGGTAATTTTCATGCTAA
Organism: Procambarus virginalis; assembly: GCA_020271785.1. Classification (NCBI taxonomy): domain Eukaryota; kingdom Metazoa; phylum Arthropoda; class Malacostraca; order Decapoda; family Cambaridae; genus Procambarus; species Procambarus virginalis. The sequence continues at coordinate 38,392 of WNGS01011486.1, forward strand.
TTTTTGTATCATCTGTAAAGGATGACACGAAGCTGTGACTTGTGTTTTTGTCTATATCTGATATGAGAATAAGGAACAGTAGCGGTGCAAAGACAGTACCTTGAGGTACAGAGCTTTTAACTGCGCTTGGGCTCGATTTTACTTGATTGTCTCTTACTCTTTGTGTTCTGTTCGACAGGAAATTGAGTATCCAGCGTCCTACTTTTCCAGTTATTCCATTGACCTCATTTTGTGTGCTATCACTCCATGGTCACATAGAGTGATGCACACAAAATGTAGGCCACAAAAAGCCTCCTGCAGGCCACAACACAGTCAGCCTTCTGCAGACCACAACACAACCAGCCTACTGCAGGCAACAACACAACCAGCCTCCTGCAGGCCACAACACAGTCAGCTTACTGCAGGTCACAACACAACCAGCTTCCTGCAGGCCACAACACAACCAGTCTCCTGCAGACTACAACACAACCAGCCTCCTGCAGGCCACAACACAGCCAGACTCCTGCAGGCTACAACACAACCAGCCTCCTGCAGGCCACAACACAGTCAGCCTATTGCAGGCCACAACACAACCAGCCTCCTGCAGGCCACAACACAGTCAGCTTACTGCAGGCCATAACACAACCAGCCTCCTGCAGGCTACAACACAGTCAGCTTACTGCAGGCAACAACACAGTCAGCCTATTGCAGCCACAACACAACCAGCCTCCTGCACCCCACAACACAGTCAGCTTACTGCAGGCCACAACACAACCAGCCTCCTGCTGGCTACAACACAGTCAGCTTACTGCAGGCCACAACACAGTCAGCCTATTGCAGGCCACAACACAACCCGCCTCCTGCAGGCCACAACACAGTCAGCTTACTGCAGGCCACAACACAACCAGCCTCCTGCAGGCTACAACACAGTCAGCTTACTGCAGGCCACAACACAGCCAGCCTCCTGCAGGCCACAACGCAGTCAGCATACTGCAGGCCACAACACAGTCAGCCTCCTGCAGGCCACAACACAGTCAGCTTACTGCAGGCCACAACACAGTCAGCCTACTGCAGGCTACAACACAATCAGCCTACTGCAGGCCACAACACAGTCAGCTTACTGCAGGCCACAACACAGTCAGCCTACTGCAGGCTACAACACAATCAGCCTCCTGCAGGCCACAACACAGTCAGCCTCCTGCAGGCTACAACACAGTCAGCCTCCTGCAGGCCACAACACAGTCAGCCTCCTGCAGGCTACAACACAATCAGCCTCCTGCAGGCCACAACACAGTCAGCCTCCTGCAGGCTACAACACAGTCAGCCTCCTGCAGGCCACAACACAGTCAGCTTACTGCAGGCCACAACACAGTCAGAATCCTGCAGGTTACAACACACCCAGCCTCCTGCAGGCTACAACACAGTCAGCTTATTGCAGGCCACAACACAGCCAGCCTCCTGCAGGCCACAACACACCCAGCCTCCTGCATGCCACAACACAGTCAGCTTACTGCAGGCCACAACACAGTCAGCCTCCTGCAGACTACAGCACAACCAGCCTCCTGCAGGCTACAACACAGCCAGCCTCCTGCAGTCTACAACACAACCAGCCTCCTGCAGGCCACAACACACCCAGCTCTTGCAGGCCACAACACCCCAGCCTCCTGCAGGCCACAACACAGACCAGCTTACTGCAGGCCAGAACACAGTCAGCCTCCTGCAGGCTACAACACACCCAGCCTCCTGCAGGCTACAACACAGTCAGCCTCCTGTCAGACTACAACACAACCAGCCTCCTGCAGGCTACAACACACCCAGCCTCCTGCAGACCACAACACAGTCTGCTTACTGCAGGCCACAACACACCCAGCCTCCTGCAGGCCACAACACAGCCAGCCTTCTGCAGGCCACAACACATCCAGCCTCCTGCAGGCCACAACACAGTCAGCTTACTGCAGGCCACAACACAGTGGCCTGCAGTATGAATTATCACCCCCCAAAAAAAACTGGGAAAAGGGCTGGCGTACAGAAAGGAAACTATGAGGAGATGAATAAATTCCTATGGGATATACATTGGGACACAGAACTCGGAACCAAGTCCGTACAAGACATGATGGACTATGTCACCCAAAAATGTCAGGAGGCTGTAAGCAGGTTTGTCCCAGCCCAACAGGAAAAAACAGAGAAGCAAAGGAAGAATCCGTGGTTTAATAGGGAATGTATGAAAGCAAAGGAGCTGAACAAAAGGGCATGGAGGAACTTCCGTAATAACAGAACACCAGAAAGTAGAGAGAGATACCAGAGAACCAGGAACGAGTATGTCAGTGTGAGAAGAGCAGCTGAGAAAAGGTATGAAAATGATATAGCTAACAAAGCCAAGACTGAACCAAAGCTACTACACAGTCACATCAGGAGGAAGACAACAGTGAAGGAACAGGTGATTAAACTTAGGGTGGGCGAGGACAGGTACACAGAGAATGACAAAGAGGTGTGTGAAGAACTCAACAAAAGGTTCCAGGAGGTCTTTACAATAGAACAGGGAGATATCACGGCGCTGGGAGAGGTGGCAGCAAACCAGGTGACCTTGGATAGGTTCGAAATTACAAGAGATGAGGTCAAAAAGCACCTATTGGAGCTGGATGTGAGAAAAGCTGTTGGGCCGGATGGAATCTCGCCATGGGTATTGAAAGAGTGTGCAGGAGCACTTTGCTTACCACTCTCCATAGTGTATAGTAAGTCACTGGAAACGGGGGACCTACCAGAAATATGGAAGACTGCTAATGTAGTACCAATATACAAAAAGGGTGACAGACAAGAGGCACTGAACTACAGGCCAGTGTCCTTAACTTGTATACCATGCAAGGTGATGGAGAAGATTGTGAGAAAAAACCTAGTAACACATCTGGAGAGAAGAGACTTCGTGACAACCCATCAACATGGGTTCAGGGAGGGTAAATCTTGCCTTACAGGCTTGATAGAATTCTACGATCAGGTGACAAGAATTAAGCAAGAAAGAGAAGGGTGGGCGGACTGCATTTTTTTGGACTGTCGGAAAGCCTTTGACACAGTACCCCATAAAAGGTTGATGCATAAGCTGGAGAAACAGGCAGGAGTAACAGGTAGGGCGCTCCAGTGGATAAGGGAGTACCTAAGCAATAGGAAGCAGAGAGTTACAGTGAGGGGTGAGACCTCAGACTGGCGTGAAGTCACCAGTGGAGTCCCACAGGGCTCTGTACTTGGACCTATCCTGTTTCTGATATACGTAAATGATCTCCCAGAGGGTATAGACTCATTCCTCTCAATGTTTGCTGACGACGCCAAAATTATGAGAAGGATTAAGACAGAGGAGGACAGCTTGAGACTTCAAGAAGACCTGGACAAGCTGCAGGAATGGTCGAACAAATGGCTGTTAGAGTTTAACCCAAGCAAATGTAATGTAATGAAGATAGGGGTAGGAAGCAGGAGACCAGATACAAGGTATCATTTGGGAGATGAAATACTTCAAGAGTCAGAGAGAGAGAAAGACCTGGGGGTTGATATCACGCCAGACCTGTCCCCTGAAGCTCATATCAAGAGGATAACATCAGCAGCATATGCCAGGTTGGCTAACATAAGAACGGCCTTTAGAAACTTGTGTAAGGAATCTTTCAGAACATTATATACCACATATGTCAGACCAATCCTGGAGTATGCGGCTCCAGCATGGAGTCCCTATCTAGTCAAGCATAAGACTAAACTGGAAAAGGTTCAAAGGTTTGCCACCAGACTAGTACCCGAGCTGAGAGGTATGAGCTACGAGGAGCGACTGCAGGAATTAAACCTCACTTCGTTGGAAGACAGAAGAGTTAGGGGGGACATGATCACCACATTCAAGATTCTCAGGGGAATCGACAGGGTTGATAAAGACAGGCTGTTTAACACAAGGGGCACACGCACTAGGGGACACAGGTGGAAACTGAGTGCCCAAATGAGCCACAGAGATATTAGAAAGAACTTTTTTATTGTCAGAGTGGTTGACAAATGGAATGCATTAGGAAGCGATGTGGTGGAGGCTGACTCCATACACAGTTTCAAGTGTAGATATGATAGAGCCCATTAGGCTCAGGAAGCTGTACACCTGTTGATTGACGGTTGAGAGGCGGGACCAAAGAGCCAGAGCTCAACCCCCGCAAGCACAACTAGGTGAGTACAACTAGGTGAGTACAGTCAGCCTCCTGCAGGTTGCAACACAGTCAGCCTCCTGCAGGCTACAACACACCCAGCCTTCTGCAGGCCACAACACAGTTAGCCTCCTGCAGGCCACAACACAGCCAGCCTCCTGCAGGCTACAACACACCAAGCCTCCAGCAGGCCACAACACAGTCAGCCTCCTGCAGGCTACAACACACCCAGCCTTCTGCAGGCCACAACACAGTTAGCCTCCTGCAGGCCACAACACAGTCAGCCTCCTGCAGGCTACAACACAGTCAGCCTCCTGCAGGCTACAACACAGTCAGCCTCCTGCAGGCTACAACACACCCAGCGTTCTGCAGGCCAGAACACAGTCAGCCTCCTGCAGGCCACAACACAGTCAGCCTCCTGCAGGCTACAACACAACCAGCCTCCTGCAGGCCACAACACAGTCAGCCTCCTTCAGGCTACAACACAGCCAGCCTCCTGCAGGCTACAACACAGTCAGCCTCCTGCAGGCTTCAACACAACCAGCCTCCTGCAGGCCACAACACAGCCAGCCTTCTGCAGGCCACAACACAGCCAGCCTCCTGCAGGCTACAACACAGTCAGCCTCCTGCAGGCCACAACACAGTCAGCCTCCTGCAGGCAACAACACAACCAGCCTCCTGCAGGCCACAACACAGTCAGCTTACTGCAGGTCACAACGCAACCAGCCTCCTGCAGGCCACAACACAACCAGCCTCCTGCAGACTACAACACAACCAGCCTCATGCAGGCCACAACACAGCCAGCCTCCTGCAGGCTACAACACAACCAGCCTCCTGCAGGCCACAACACAGTCAGCCTACTGCAGGCCACAACACAACCAGCCTCCTGCAGGCCACAACACAGTCAGCTTACTGCAGGCCACAACACAACCAGCCTCCTGCAGGCCACAACACAGTCAGCTTACTGCAGGCCACAACACAGCCAGCCTCCTGCAGGCCACAACACAGTCAGCTTACTGCAGGCCACAACACAGTCAGCCTCCTGCAGGCCACAACACAGTCAGCCTACTGCAGGCTACAACACAATCAGCCTCCTGCAGGCCACAACACAGTCAGCTTACTGCAGGCCACAACACAGCCAGCCTCCTGCAGGCTACAACACAGCCAGCCTCCTGCAGGCCACAATACAGTCAGCCTACTGCAGGCCACACCACAACCAGCCTTCTGCAGGCCACAACACAGTCAGCCTACTGCAGGCCACAACACAGTCAGCCTCCTGCAGGCTACAACACAATCAGCCTCCTGCAGGCCACAACACAGTCAGCCTCCTGCAGGCTACAACACAGTCAGCCTCCTGCAGGCCACAACACAGTCAGAATCCTGCAGGCTACAACACACCCAGCCTCCTGCAGGCCACAACACAGCCAGCCTCCTGCAGGCCACAACACACCCAGCCTCCTGCAGGCCACAACACAGTCAGCTTACTGCAGGCCACAACACACCCAGCCTCCTGCAGGCCACAACACAGCCAGCCTCCTGCAGGCCACAACACACCCAGCCTCCTGCAGGCCACAACACAGTCAGCTTACTGCAGGCCACAACACAGTCAGCCTCCTGCAGACTACAACACAACCAGCCTCCTGCACGCTACAACACAGCTAGCCTCCTGCAGGCTACAACACAACCAGCCTCCTGCAGGCCACAACACACCCAGCCTCCTGCAGACCACAACACACCCAGTCTCCTGCAGGCCACAACACAGTCAGCTTACTGCAGGCCACAACACAGTCAGCCTCCTGCAGGCTACAACACACCCAGCCTCCTGCAGGCTACAACACAGCCAGCCTCGTGCATGCTACAACACAACCAGCCTCTTGCAGGCTATAACACACCCAGCCTCCTGCAGGCCACAACACAATCAGCTTACTGCAGGCCACAACACACCCAGCCTCCTGCAGGCCACAACACAGCCAGCCTCCTGCAGGCCACAACACATCCCGCCTCCTGCAGGCCACAACACAGTCAGCTTACTGCAGGCCACAACACAGTCAGCCTCCTGCAGGTTGCAACACACCCAGCCTCCAGCAGGCTACAACACAGTCAGCCTCCTGCAGGCTACAACACAACTAGCCTCCTGCAGGCTACAACACAACCAGCCTCCTGCAGGCCACAACACAGCCAGCCTCCAGCAGGCTACAACACAGTCAGCCTCCTGCAGGCTACAACACAACCAGCCTCCTGCAGGCCACAACACAGCCAGCCTCCTGCAGGCCACAACACACCCAGCCTCCAGCAGGCTACAACACAGTCAGCCTCCTGCAGGCTACAACACAACTAGCCTCCTGCAGGCTACAACACAACCAGCCTCCTGCAGGCTACAACACAGCCAGCCTCCTGCAGGCCACAACACAGCCAGCCTCCTGCAGGCTACAACACACCCAGCCTCCTGCAGGCCACAACACAACCAGCCTCCTGCAGGCTACAACACAACCAGCCTCCTGCAGGCCACAACACAGCCAGCCTCCTGCAGGCTACAACACACCCAGCCTCCTGCAGGCCACAACACAACCAGCCTCCTGCAGGCTACAACACACCCAGCCTCCTGCAGGCCACAACACACCCAGCCTCCTGCAGGCCACAACACAGCCAGCCTCCTGCAGGCCACAACACAGTCAGCCTCCTGCAGGCCACAACACAACCAGCCTCCTGCAGGCCACAACACAGTCAGCCTCCTGCAGGCTACAACACAACCAGCCTCCTGCAGGCCACAACACAGCCAGCCTCCTGCAGGCCACAACACAGTCAGCCTCCTGCAGGCTACAACACAACCAGCCTCCTGCAGGCCACAACACAGTCAGCCTCCTGCAGGCTTCAACACAACCAGCCTCCTGCAGGCCACAACACAGCCAGCCTCCTGCAGGCCACAACACAGCCAACCTCCTACAGGCTACAACACAGTCAGCCTCCTGCAGGCCACAACACAGTCAGCCTCCTGCAGGCTACAACACAGCCAGCCTCCTGCAGGCTACAACACAGTCAGCCTCCTGCAGGCTACAACACAACTAGCCTCCTGCAGGCTACAACACAACCAGCCTCCTGCAGGCCACAACACAACCAGCCTCCTGCAGGCCACAACACAACTAGCCTCCTGCAGGCTACAACACAACCAGCCTCCTGCAGGCCACAACACAGTCAGCCTCCTGCAGGCCACAACACAACCAGCCTCCTGCAGGCTACAACACAGCCAGCCTCCTGCAGGCTACAACACAGCCAGCCTCCTGCAGGCTACAACACAACCAGCCTCCTGCAGGCTACAACACAACCAGCCTCCTGCAGGCCACAACACAGTCAGCCTCCTGCAGGCTACAACACAACCAGCCTCCTGCAGGCTACAACACAACCAGCCTCCTGCAGGCCACAACACAACCAGCCTCCTGCAGGCTACAACACAACCAGCCTCCTGCAGGCCACAACACAGCCAGCCTCCTGCAGGCTACAACACAACCAGCCTCCTGCAGGCTACAACACAACCAGCCTCCTGCAGGCTACAACACAGCCAGCCTCCTGCAGGCCACAACACAGTCAGCCTCCTGCAGGCTACAACACAGCCAGCCTCCTGCAGGCTACAACACAACCAGCCTCCTGCAGGCTGCAACACAGCCAGCCTCCTGCAGGCCACAACACAGCCAGCCTCCTGCAGGCTGCAACACAGCCAGCCTCCTGCAGGCCACAACACAGCCAGCCTCCTGCAGGCCACAACACAGCCTGCCTCCTGCAGGCTACAACACAGCCAGCCTCCTGCATGCTACAACACAACCAGCCTCCTGCAGGCTACAACGCAGCCAGCCTCCTGCAGGCTACTCACAACCTGCAGGCTACAACACAGCCAGCCTCCTGCAGGCTACTCACAACCTGCGTCCTACACACAACAAAGCCTGCAGG
>WNGS01011490.1:0-11372 GCA_020271785.1 Procambarus virginalis
TGTTGCAAAATTATGAAAGAATCAAGACGGATGAAGATAGACAGAGACTACAGGATGACCTGGATAAACTGAGGAATGTCTAGAAAATGGCTGCTAAGTTTCAACTCGGGAAAGTGTAAGGTGATGATTAGGAGAAGGAGCAGGAGCTGAACACAAGGTATCATTTGGAGGGGAAATCCTGCAAGAGTCAAATAGAGAGAAAGATCTGGGGGTTGATATCACACCGAACCTGTCCCCAGAAGCCCACATCAAAAGATATCATCAGCGGCATATGCTAGACTGGTCAACATAAGAACTGCCTTTAGAAATTTGTGTAAGGAATCTTTCAGAACCCTGTATACCACTTATGTAAGACCAATCCTGGAGTATGCAGCTCCAGCCTGGAGTCCATACCTAGTTAAACACAAGACAAAGTTAGAGAAGATTCAGCGGTATGCCACCAGGCTCGTCCCGGAACTGAGAGGATTGAGCTACGAGGAAAGGCTAAAGGAGCTGAACCTCACATCCCTGGAAAACAGAAGAGTAAGGGGAGACATGATAACCACCTACAAAATTCTCAGGGGAATTGACAGGGCGGACAAAGACAAACTCTTCACCACGGTGGGACACGAACAAGGGGACACAGGTGGAAACTTAGTACCCAGATGAGCCACAGAGACGTTAGAAAGAATTTTTTCAGTGTCAGAGTAGTTAATAAATGGAATGCACTAGGAAGTGATGTGGTGGAGGCTGACTCCATACACAGTTTCAAATGTAGATATGATAGCCCAGTAGGCTCAGGAATCTGTACACCTGTTGATTGACAGTGAGAGGCGGGACCAAAGAGCCAAAGCTCAACCCCCGCAAGCACAATTAGGTGAGTACATTAGGTGAGTACACACACACCACACACACATTCACGCACAGTATGAAAGCAAAGTATGTGAGCACACAGGGCATGTATGAAAGCACAGGAACTGAACAAATGGGCGTGGAGGACCTTACGAAATAACAAAACACCAGACAGTAGAGAGAGATACCAGAGAACCACACTAACGAGTATGTTAGTGTGAGAAGAGAAGCTAAGTAAAAGTATGAAAATTATATTGCTAATGAAGCCAAGACCGAACCAAAGCTACTACATAGTCACATCAGGAGGAAAACAACAGTGATGATGAAACAGGTGACGAAAATTAGAACGGGTGAGGACAGGTACACAGAGAATGACAAAGAGGTGTGTGAAGAACTCAATAAGAGGTTCCAGGAGGTCTTTACAATTGAACAAGGAGAGGTCACTGCGCTAGGAGAGGTGGCAGTAAACCAGGCGGCCTTGGAAGGGTTCGAAATTACAAGAAATGAGGTCAAGAGGCACCAATTGGATCTGGACGAGAAAGGCTGTAGGCCTAGACGGAATCTCACCACGGGAATTGAAAGAGTGTGCAGGAGCGCTTTGCTTGCCACTCTCCACAGTGTATAGTAAGTCACTGGAAATGGGAGACCTACCAGAAATATGGCAGACGACAAGTGTAGTCCCAATATACAAAAAGGGTGCCAGACAAAAGGCACTGAACTACAGGCCCTTGTCCTTAACTTGTATACCATGCAAGGTGATGGAGAAGAAAAAATTAGTAAAACATCTGGAGAGAAGGGACTTCATGACAACCCATCAACATGAATTCAGAGAGGGTAAATCTTGCCTTACAGGCTTAATAGAATTCTACGATCAGGTGACAAAGATTAGGCAAGAAAGAGAAGAATGGGAGGACTACATTTTTTTGGAGTGTCGGAAAGCCTTTGACACAGTACCTCATAAATGGATGATGCATAAGATGGAGAAGCAGGTAGGAGTAACTGGTAGGGCGCTCCAGTGGATAAGGAAGTTATCCTTCGTAAGCAATAGGAAGCAGAGAGTTACAGTGAGGGGTGAGACCTCAGATTGGCATGAAGTCACCAGTGGAGTCCCACAGGGCTCTTTACTCGGACCTATCCTGTTTCTGATATACACAAATGATCTCCCAGGAGGTATAGACTCATTCCTCTCAATGTTTGCTGACGACGCCATAATTATGAGAAGGATGAAGATAGAAGAGGACAGCTTGAGGTTTCAGGAAGACCTGGACAAGCTGCAAGAATGGTGTAACAAATGGTTGTTAGAGTTTAACCCAAGCAAATGCAATGTAATGAAGATAGGCGCAAGGAGCAGGAGACCAGATACAAGGTATTATTTGGGAGATGAAATACTTCAAGTGTCTGAGAGAGAGAAAGACCTGGGGGTTGATATCACGCCAGAGCTGTCCCCTGAAGCTCATATCAAGAGGATAACATACGCAGCATATGCCAGATTGGCTAACATAAGAACGGCCTTTAGAAACATGTGTAAGAAATATTTCAGAACTTTGTATACTGCCTATGTCAGACCAATTCTGGAGTATGCGGCTCCAGCATGAAGTCCATATCTAGTCACGCATAAGAATAAACTGGAAAAGGTTCAAAAGTTTGCCACCAGACTAGTACCCGAACTGAGGGGTATGAGCTACGAGGAGAGGCTACGGGAATTAAACCTCACGTCACTTGGAGACAGAAGAGTTAGAGGGGACATGATCACCACATACAAGATTCTCAGAGGAATTGATAGGGTTGATAAAGACAGGCAATTTACCACAAGGGGCACACGCACTAGGGGACACAGGTGGAAATTGAATGCCCAAATGAGCCATAGAGACGATAGAAAGTATTTTTTTCAGTGTCAGAGTAGTAGACAAAATGGAAGTGATATTGTGGAGGCTGCCTCCATACACAGTTTCAAGAAAAGATATGATAGAGCCCAGTAGGCTCAGGAACCTGTACATTAGTTGATTGACTGTTGTGAAGGCAGGACCAAAGAGCCAGAGTTCAACTCCCTCAAGTACAATTAGGTAAGTACACACACACACACACACACAGAATAATATAGGAAAATGGGATATTTATTTATTTATATATTTAATTATTTATTTGTTATACAAAAAAAAATTATTATTGACAATTAGTGTTCAATGTTTCCAAAGGCCTAAGAAATCAGTCGGCGGCTGGTCCGACCAACTTTTTGTAACTTCACACAGTAACGTCCTGAAGTGCCTGTGCGAGGTCATCCGTGTTGCTTTGTCCACGGGCCTCTAGTTTTTCGTCCCTCTTTTTGTGAAACAAAATCATTGTTTTGGTGAGCTGGCATTGTTGCTCAAATATTTGTTGTTGCAGCTCTTTTTCTTTTTGTTTATAATATTCCAGTTCCCGACGTTTCCGTTCACAGTTTATTGCAGCCATTTCACACTGTTTACATGCAGTTTCCTGCTGTTTGCGGCCGCTTTCTAGCCATCCCTCGAAAGACTGATCATTTTCTAGCCATCTCATGAAGGACTCTTCTTCATCGACTTCGTTAGATGACGCAGTCATTGTTGACTTCGTCATAGCTCGGAGGTTGAAGGAGTCTTCAGATGCCTTCAAGAGATACATTGTCCTTTATGAAGTATTGTTTGTAAGGCTTTGCCATATGACAGAGGAATAATAAATATCTAAGATAGAGAAAAATTAGTGAGGGAGTTGTAAAAATTTTTACAGGAAGGGATATGTTGTGGTGACGATGATGAGCGAAGGCGTAGTCATGGTGATGATGATGGGAGTGTAGTTATGGGGCGATGATGATGGAAGTGTAGTAATATAGTGATAATGATGGGAGTGTAGTAATGTGGTGATGATGATGATGATGGGAGAGTAGTAATGTACTGATGAAGTTGGCGGGAGGGGTAATGTAATGATGATTGTGAAAGTGGAGTAATGTGTGATCATGATGAGAGTGGAGTAATGTGATGATGATGATAGGAGTTGAGTAATATGGTGATGATGATGGCAGTGAAGTAATAAAGTGATGATGATGAGTGGAGTAATTTTGTTATGATGATAATAGTGGAGTAATGTGGTGATACTGATGAGAGTGAAGTAATGTGGTGATGACGGGAGTGGAGTAATGTAGTGATGATGATGCGAGTGGAGTAATGGGGTGATGCTCTTCGAAGTAGAGTAATGTAATGATGATAATGAGAGTGTATTAATGCAGTGATGATGATGATGGGAGTGGGGTAATGTGGTGATAGTGATGGGAGTAGAGTAGGCATCCATCAGTCTCAGGAGTAGAGTAATGTGGTGATAAGGGTGAGAGTGGTGATGATGATGGGAGTGAAGTAATGTGGTGATGATGATCGAAGTAGAGTAATGTGGTAATGATGATAAGTGTGTAGTAATGTTATGATGATGATGGTAGTGTAGTAATGTGGTGATTATTGTGGGAGTGTAGTAGCCGTGGTGATGAAGTTGGGAGTGTATTAGTCGTGAGGATGTTTTAGGGAGTGTAGTAATGTGGGGATGATGATGGGAGTGTAATACTTTGATGATAATGATGATAAGAGTGTAATACTGTGATGATAATGATGAAATGGAGTAATGTGGTGAGGATGATGGGAGTGTAGTAATGTGGTGATAATGATAGGAGTGTGGTAATGAGGTGAAGATGATGGGATTGAAGTAATGTGATGAATATGATGACAGTGTAGTAATATAGTGATGATAATGGGAATGAAGTAATGTTGTGATGAGGATGGGAGTGATGTAATGTGGTGATGATGTTTGGAGTGTAGTAGTAATAGTGATGATGATGGATTTGTTGTGATGATGCTGGGAGTAGAGCAATGTAGTGATGATGATGGGAGTGTAATAATGTTAAAATGATGATGGGAGTGAAGTAATGTTGTGATGATGATGAACTTGTAGTAATGTGGTAATCATTATGGGAATGTCCTGATTCGGTTATGATGTTGGGAGTTGAATAATGTAGGGATGATGATGGGAGTGTAGTAATGTTGTGATGATGTTATGAGTGAAGAAATGTTGTGATGATGATTTGAGTGAGTTAGTCGTGGTGATGATGTTCATAGTCGTGATGATGTTGTTGGGAGTGTAGTAATGTGGTGATGATGATGATGAGAGTGGAGTAATGTTGTGATGATAATGGGAGTAAAGTTACGTGGTGATAATGATGATGTGAGTGTAGTAATGTGGTAATGATGGTGATAATGATGGTGATGATATTGGGAGTGAGGTAATGTGGTGATTTTTTTTTTTGCAGGGATATTCCTGCGCGGGCCCTAAGCCTCTGGCTGGCCCACTAAGTGTTGCTTGTTTCTGTTTTACTTGGGCGGAGTATGAGTTTTTATGACTCGTAAGGTCGCTTCAGTAAGATTTTGCCATTTGTGTTTAAAAACTTCTTCTGCTCTGTTGAATCTAAGTTGAAATCCTAATGGGTTTTTAACTGTGCAAATGTGATGATGATGTTAGGAGTGTAGTAATGTTGTGATGATGATAGGAGTGTAGTAGTCGTGGTGATGATGTTCGAAGTGTTTCTCTTGAGGTTATCGTCTGATGATTTCGTGGCTTAGCGTCCCCACGGCCCGGTCCTTGACCAGGCCTCCTGTTTGTTACAACCCCCCCCCCCCCGCTCCCCCAGGAAGCAGCCCGTAGCAGCCTGATGTTGGTGGGAGTGTAATAATGTGGTGATGTCGATGGGAATATAATAATGTGATGATAAAGATGGGAGTGGAGTAATGGGGTGATGATGTAGGGAGTGAAGTATTGTAGTGTTGATGATAGGAGTGATGTATTGTAGTGATAATGATGGGAGTGTATTAAAGTGGTCATGCTTGTGGGGGTGGAGGAATGTGGTGATGATGATGGGAGTGGAGTAATGTAGTGATGATGATGGGAGTGGAATAAAGTGATGAGGATCTTGAGAGTGGAGTAATGCACTTCTCGGCCTACTATGCAAGGCCCGATTTGCCTAATAGGCTGAGTAATTTTCTTTATTTTCAATATTTTTTTTCCAAATAGTTTATTTGAATTATTATTATTATTTTATATTAAGACCATAATTTATTGACTTAGTTGTATTAGTTTAGGTTAGGTTAAGATAGGTTAGGGTAGGTTAGGTATGGTTCGTTAGGTTCGGTTATAAATCTACATTAGTTTTATCTTAAATTTAAACAAATTAACTAATACATAATGAAATGGACAGATTTATCTTTTCATAAGAAAAAAATTGGAAAAATATATAAATTCTGGAAAACTTGGCTTATTAGGCAAATCAGGCCTTGCATAGTAGGCCAAGTACGACGTTCTGGCTATTAGGTACTATATATATGTATTTATATATATCTATATATATATATATATATATATATATATATATATATATATATATATATATATATATATATATATATATATATATATATATATATATATATATATATATATATATATATATATATATATGTTTCTTTTACTGGTGACGGTAAATGAAAAATCAATTCTCCAAAATTCATTTTTATTTCTAGTCTGACGCGACACTTGAGCGCGTTTCGTAAAACTTATTACATTTTCAAAGACTTTAGTTTATCCACACACAACTTATGCCTGAAACAGCATTGGCTCTTATACCTGCATTTGGGTGAGGTGTCGGGAAACCGACACACTCATACACAAATAGTATAGTCTTCCCTTAAACAGTATCCTCTTAAAATTAGAGAATGGGAGACTCCGTGACGTCATCGACGTCGCCGCAGTATTTACATTATTAAACCACTGTTCATACTACAGTTTAATGTCTAAATTGAATAAAAAAGTGTTCAATAAGACTGAATATAATTATTAACACCAAAATATAGCTTGACTCCCTTGTTAACGTAAATTTAACTTAGAAGTGGAACCACAATATTGGAACAAGGGAGGCAGAGCGTCTCTTACAGACGCCACGCTCACACGAAAACAATAACAAAGCAGCCTTACGCTGCACACATGGCTCCAGAGTTGGTTTAACACCTAGACACCTATTTACGTGTCAACAACCAGCTACACAGCCTATCAACAACTACAACAACGATTGTATCCGGCTTACCAAGTATCTGTTTTGATTTATTGTGTACACATTTTAAAATCATTTACAGTAAGTCGGTTATGATATATGGGAAACACCCCACAAATGTACGTGTACCCCATTTTACAGCCCTCACATACCATGTTATACCTGTATAGATATGTTCAGGGAACAGTTATTAACTCTTTGCATCCCATACAGGTAAAATTGTGACTTGGAACAGCAAGTAGCTGAGCAGTAGAACTATGCACATGTACCTAGCTGTTGCCAGCCTTGTAGGCCTCCACAGCCGCCATTTGGCACCATGAGGCACAGGGCCACACCCATTTGATGCAATAACTACACAGCCTTAGCAGGGCCAATACAACAGTCCAGCTAAGACCCTTTGTTATATTGTAGTAGTAGTATTCATAACTAGTAATAATTATTGAAATAATAGTAGATTAGACCACCATATGTGGTATGATAAATTATAATAATTAAACTTAGGTAAACAATTGGTAGTTTAAGAAGGAGCCATTACAAAGTGGTTTAAGCTACAAATTGTCCCTCCAATTTATGTGAGAATAATTTCAGGCAGTTTTAACAAGTACATACAGTCCACTCAATTTCTTACCTACTAAGAAAAAATAAGATAAACTATATTGATTGAAGTCAATTAAAAGGAGATATACTGCCTGGAGTTTTTACCACATAAATTATGGTCCTTTGAACCTAGATGATTATTACAGTTAACCAGTAGGTACATTGCATCTAGATATAAGATCCTGATATACATTAGTAGTGCAATATTATAGCAGAAAGACATTGCTATATTTACAATTTCTAGCCTAACTTTTCAATCTCATAGCAAACAAAACTACAACAAAGCACTATTATTGTTCTGAGGCCTATGCCAAAGAACTATTGTGCCTTTTTCATTACAAGAGGTTGATAAGAGGCTACTTTACTTATAAGTTACTTATAAATGTTTTTGTAATTTAAGTATAAACCATTATTTTAATATTGCACCATTACATACTGCATACCACATTGTTTACAGCAAATTCTTGCACAAGGGTAGGACATTTTAGGCTGGTGTTGTACAGCAACCTAGTTTAATTTATTGTGCTAACCTGGTGTAAGGGTAAGAATTTTTTACACTTGTCTAGAGTTGAACATATATTACAACCTAGCAAGTACATATTTTTATGCAGTATTCATGACAACCCGAGTTGTGTTGTCAACCTGATATTCATACATATAATTATAGGTATAATTTAACTATAATCATTTCACCTTTGAGTGTTAACCTGTGTCTCTGTACCAACCAAGAGTGATAATGACGGGCTAGCTTGCGGAATACCAGCATTGATACAGGCTTACCACTCAAATTATAGCGTGTATGATTATACAGTAGTATATTTTTTAAATGATAAACAGCTCTAGTTCGGAAACTAGTTGCTTTACTAATTCAAGTGCCAAATAGTTAAAAGTCCATACGACTAGCAAGTACTTCCAAGATGTCTACACTCCAAAATGTAAAATTAACCCTTAAGGCCTTAAAGGGACATCTCACAAGGCAGATTAACAAATGTGAAGACATGAGTAATCAAACTCCAGTTAATTATGCAGCACTGGAAAACTATCTTAAGCTTACACGGAACAAATATGACCGTGTGTTGCAACAAATGAAACAGTATCAAGATTTACTTAACGTTAACAGTATTGATGAAGATACGATGAACAACATTCTCCAAGAACACTCTGATTATGAAGATGCAATGTTTGTAAAATTACAACAATATGAAGATTTGATAAACGCCCATAAGGCCAATATAAATATTGCAGCTACAACTACCCAGAATCAGACAGCACCAGAAGTCAAATTACCATCACTCAGTCTCCCAACTTTTTCTGGAACAGAGGACGAGAGTTGGGACAATTTCTGGAGCAAATTTGTCGATTCTGTGGATTCTAATGTCAATGTACCAAAGACGACAAAGTTTACGTATTTACAGAGTGTCTTGAAGGATGAAGCCTTTCAGGTAGTCTGTAATCTGAATCACACAGATGACGATTATGACAATGCTGTACAACTACTCAAAGAAAACTATGCGAAACCTGAAAGGACTATCAGAATTTTAACCCAGAAGCTGTTAGATATTAAACATCCAAATAATACAGCAGTCTCACTCCAAGCCTTTAGATTGGAGCTTGAGTCTTTGCTTAAGGCACTTAAAACCAAAGTGGACTTGGATGCATCAGACTGGATAATCCAAGTCCATATGACACGCAAATTACCCAGGGATGTCCTGGATAAGCTATTTGTGTTGTATGGAAAGTCATATCTGACAGTAACAGAGATTACAAAGGGGTTACAAACCATCATAGAACGAGAAAGAGTTATCCCAGATGAAAAAGCGACATCTAAACCTTCGTCTACTACTAATAGTAAACAACAGAGTACAAACAGTACTCCAAACAAATCTAAAACAACTTCTCCCTCTCCAAAGTGGAGACAAGGCAGTGTGGGCACATACGCAGTTGGTACCTCCAAACCTACAGGTAACGCGTCACCCAAATCGGTGACTCCTCAAGATACTGTTAACGTCTGGAGACCATGTCTGTTCTGTGAACAATCACATTCCATGTACAATTGCAGACGTTACCCCGATCGTGCAACACGCATAAAACGACTCAAGGAGTTACATAGATGTACCAAGTGTATAAGGGAACATCATCCCGACAGCTGCACATCAACAATACGCACCTGTTATAGGTGCCATAAGGGTCAACACCATACAGCACTTTGTGGGGATTCAAGTACAAAGTCTGCCAAACCACAGGAGGAGGAAGGAACTAACACCTCAGTACAGCTTTGTACTGTGCTACCTGACATAAGTGTCTTCTCAACAAGGTCTAAACATAAATCAGCTCTACCTACTGCACGATTGATCATTAGAAATGGAGAGAACAAAGCCACCGTACGTGGATTATTTGATCAAGGGTCCCAATTGACCTTTATATCCAAAGAGTTGGTAGATACACTGAAACTTACACCTGTAGAGGAGACACGAATAAACATAGCAGGATTCCTAACTGACTCAGGAGCCCGAGTCTTTGAGGTAGTACAACCCAAAGTACGATTAGGAGGTTACGAACAAATGTACAAGCTCTAGTAGTAGATAGATTCCCAACAGATCTGTATGTATATGGTCTGGGGACAACAGCCAAATTCCTAGAAAAAAGGGAATTCATTTGGCTGATAAAATCACAACAGATAACCTTTCCAATATTGGAATCCTTATGGGATCAGATGTTACCATAAGTTTATCAAAGGAAAGGAATACAACACGGTATGAACGTGTTACCATCTGCAGGTGGCTATTTGCTAACAGGCCCTGTATTACGGCTAAACCAACCCGCACCTGTAGAACACCAACATGCCAACCCAGTAATGGTTGCATGACTAGGAGACCAGTCTCCACTGCAACTCAGAGACATGTCCGAGGAAGAGCTTGATCCCCCTGTACACAAGTTATGGGACCTGGCAACTCTCGGCATTGTCCCTGAACAACCTAGCCCAGATGATGACTGGACTTACAAACAATACCTGGACTCAGTTATATACAGAGATAATCAATACTGGGTCAGGTTACCATGGAAGCTAAATCACCCTCAGCTACCCGTCAACCATTTTATGGCACAAAACCAATTGAGATCACAGGTGTTGCGCTTACAAAGACAACCTGAGAACTTGAAGTTGTACCATGAAATAATACAGAAGCAACTCGATGACAAATTTATCGAAGTTGTTACAAATGATAACCCAAAGGAAGGTCACTACTTACCACATCATTGTGTACAGAAGAATTCTGCAACTACCCCATTACGGATAGTATTTAATTGCAGTGCTAAAATGAGGCCGAGTAGTGTTCGTTAAACGACTGCCTTCAAACTGGCCCTAGCCTAACACAAAGGCTTTACGACGTGCTGTTAAAGTTCCGTATGGGATTATGCATATACGGCGACATCAGCAAGGCATTCTTAGGGTAGGTCTCAAGAAGAAGACCGGAACTACACAAGTTCCTATGGATTAAGGATCCTAACGATCCGAACAGTGAATAATCACTTACCGGTTTGCCGCTGTCCTTTTTGGCGCCCACGTCATCTCCTTTCTGCTCCAAGCTACCTGGATACGCACTTGAGAAGTCCAATAGCCCAAACAAGACGGAAATTAGCAAAAAACTGTATGTGGATAATTTTCAAGGTACAACCAACAGTGAAAGTAAACTGTTGGACATATACCAGAGGCAAATCGAGAATTAATGGGAGCCAATGCCTCTCCAATCTGGGTCTCTAACAATGAAAAATTAAATCAACTGATCTAACTGAATTTCCCGATTACCAGGATACCCGAGATGACAAAGGTACTAGGTGCGAATGGAAC
>WNGS01011496.1:0-10000 GCA_020271785.1 Procambarus virginalis
ACCCACACGTCCTGTTTGCAAACTTCTATATGGATACCATAGAGCAGAGAGTCTTAGTTGACATGGACTTGAAACCCGCCATATACTGCAGATATGTTGACGACATTTTTATGCAGGTACCTGATGTCAGACATCTGCAGCAGCTGAAGGAGGCATTAAAGCAAAATTCGGTGTTAAGTTTCACTTACGAGATGGAGAGTGATGGGAGAGATTATCTGGAGATGATTTCGAGGCTTTAGTGTCCCCGCGGCCTGGTCCTCGACCAGGTCTCTGGGGGTGGAGGCCTGGTCCTCAACCAGGTCTCTGGGGGTGGAGGCCTGGTCCTCAACCAGGCCTCCACCCCCCAGGAAGCAACCCGTGACAGCTGACTAACTCCCAGGTACCTATTTACTACTAGGTAACAGGGGGCATCAGGGCGAAAGAAACTCTGCCCATTATTTCTCGCCGGCGCCTGGGATCGAACCTGGGACCACAGGATCACGCGTCCAGTGTTCTGTCCGCTCAGCCGCCGGCTCCCCGGGAAGCTGCCCTTTCTAGCTGTAACAGTCACGAAAAGGAATGGTGGCTTCCACGCTGCAGTCTACACTAAGGAAACAAACATAGGAATGTGCCTTAATGCCAGTAGTGACTAGTGACAGGTACAAGAGGAGTGTTGTCAATTCTTACATCGACCGGGCTCTCACTTACAACTCTAGTTGGAAGCAAGTCGATGAAGAACTCTGTAGGGTAAGGCAGGTTCTAGTCAACAATGGCTTCTCTAACGAGTATGTTGAAGACGTCATAAAAAGATAGGTGAAATGCCATGCAACCTCTGAAGAGTCAACTAACACACAACACATCACCGTATCCATCTTCACCACACACGACCTTCATCACTGTAACCATCTTCACTACACCCGACCTTCATCACTGTAACCATCTTTACTACACACGACCTTCATCACTGTAACCCATCTTCACTACACACGACCTTCATCACTGTAACCCATCTTCACCACACACGACCTTCATCACTGTAACCCATCTTCACTACACACGACCTTCATCACTGTAACCCATCTTCACCACACACGACCTTCATCACTGTAACCCATCTTCACCACACACGACCTTCATCACTGTAACCCATCTTCACTACACACGACCTTCATCACTGTAACCCATCTTCACTACACACGACCTTCATCACTGTAACCTATCTTCACCACACACGACCTTCATCACTGTAACCCATCTTCACTACACACGACCTTCATCACTGTAACCCATCTTCACTACACACGACCTTCATCACTGTAACCCATCTTCACCACACACGACCTTCATCACTGTAACCCATCTTCACTACACACGACCTTCATCACTGTAACCATCTTTACTACACACGACCTTCATCACTGTAACCCATCTTCACTACACCCGACCTTCATCACTGTAACCATCTTCACTACACCCGACCTTCATCACTGTAACCATCTTTACTACACACGACCTTCATCACTGTAACCATCTTTACTACACACGACCTTCATCACTGTAACCCATCTTCACTACACCCGACCTTCATCACTGTAACCATCTTTACTACACACGACCTTCATCACTGTAACCCATCTTCACTACACACGACCTTCATCACTGTAACCATCTTCACTACACACGACCTTCATCACTGTAACCATCTTCACTACACCCGACCTTCATCACTGTAACCATCTTTACTACACACGACCTTCATCACTGTAACCATCTTTACTACACACGACCTTCATCACTGTAACCATCTTTACTACACACGACCTTCATCACTGTAACCCATCTTCACTACACACGACCTTCATCACTTTAACCATCTTCACTACACCCGACCTTCATCACTTTAACCATCTACATCCGACCTTCATCACTTTAACCATCTTCACTACACACGACCTTCATCACTTTAACCATCTTCACTACACACGACCTTCATCACTGTAACCATCTTCACCACACACGATCTTCAATACTTTAACCATCTTCACCACACACAGTTTCCATCACTGTAACCATCTTCACCACACACGATCTTCAATACTGTAACCATCTTCACCACACACAGTCTCCATCACTGTAACCATCTTCACTACACACGACTTTCTACACTGTAACCATTTTCACTACACACGACCTTGATCACTGTAACCATCTTCTCTCCCACCGAACCATCACGCCACGTTGCGGCCATATGGCCATGCAACTCGCGAGTGCAACAAGTGCGAAAATAAGTGCGAGTTTGCCCAGCATAGTAACACCGGAGATAAGAACCCAACAGCTCCATAGAGGATGGAATAGAGGCCATCATGTGCATCACCAGGTTCCTCACCCCATTTAGCCCCCCCCCCCCTTTCAACTGGCCTCAATACAACACATTATCCCGTTGGGACAGAACACGCCCAAATCTCCCCAAAAAAACGCTTCAGAAAGTCCGCAGGAAACTCCAACACACTCCGTGAATACTGACAAAGGTAGGGAACACACTCTGATCAGAGACCGTCACAGTCCCGGCAGCACCATTCAGCTTAAGTGTTCCGGCCGTCAAATACATCAACGAATCCTTGGAAGATTGCAGGGGACTGAACTTCAACACCACCCAATGGTCGGAGACCTTCTTGACACCACACACGTTCGCTACGTGGACACGTAATACATCCACCAACGCCTCCTCCATAGCTGCCTAATCTGCAACTCCAGAATATTCCAGTCCACCCATAGCCACTCACTTAATGCCGGGCAGAGGCAACGCCATCACTCCGGGGTCACACCTCTGCCCAAGGCCTCCGCTACACCACCAGCAAACAGCCGACCACCACACTCGCCGGGTACAAACTGCAGAGCTCAGTCAAGAGAACCACACTCGCCGCCGGGTGAGCAGCCTTCCACCAGACTGCTGGTCACTGCTGTACACAGTCCAACGTAATACAATCGAGGGTATCAGTTTCACTATTGCGTGTATTGTTCTTCCCTATTTTTAATGCGGTATCGTGAGTTGTTATGTCTAACTGTAAAATGTGGTAAACTGATCTACGAGCAATACTTGACACAAATTGTAGGGAAGCTTAGCGACACTTCCCCGCTAGTTTGTACGTTTAAACACATGTGCAAAATTAATCTTTTTAGTAATAATGAAATGGGGAGAGTTGCCAAGACGGGGAATTTGTTGGGTATGTCTGGATAGGGATTGTTTAGTGGATGTGAGTAATTATAATAATGGACTATATACAAACATTTAATGTTAAGCGTGTCGCGTCTATATTTAGCAGTATTATTCATAATATTTAGGCTTAAGATGCAGCATATAAATAAGATGGACATAGTAAATATAAAGATGAAGGTAAAGTCTAAGTTTATCGTTCACAAAGACGTCAACTTACAGGGCCTCGCTGCCAAGTGGACAGTGCTCGGGGGGTCATAGCCCAAAGGGCCCGACTGAGGAAGAAAACAAATTGCCAGTTTTTTTCACCTGATGCGTCTGTTCACAAACGGTAAATAAGTACTGAGAGTTAGTTCCTATGAGTTGCATAAAATGGGTATAATTTGAAAAGTGTTCAGCATGTTGCCTGGCTGTGACTATGTTAATGTACTTAGGTACTAAGTCCTAGATATTTTCGTAACTACATTTGGCTTTATATATATTGAAAGGTTCCTATTAAACCAACATTTCTTCTTCCGCTACTGGACGGTTCACTTGTTAGTTTTCTTACCTAACTTGTAAAGTCTGTCACAGGTTTATAATTCGTTCAGTTTAATGTTGTATTTGTTGACTTGGTTTTGGCCACAGTGCACGAGCCGGCCTCCTCGTGATTGAGCATCACGGGGAGGCCGGCTCCTGGACCATTATATGAGGGTCTATATCAGTTAGAGGGCCCGCAGCGTCGTCCTAGTTGCTACACGTAAACATTAACCTGCACAGGAAGGTCAGGCTTCAAGGCTCAGTACGTGACTGAAGAAGGTACACTACCTTGTGAACTATGGTGCTGAGCTCTGACGGTAGTGGCTGCTGACTTTTTGTGTGACTTTTCTTTATACCAGAGAATAAATACCGGCCCGGTCGTCGACCAGGAGGCCTGGTCGACGACCGGGCCGCGGGGACGCTAAATCCCTATCCACTAGGTCAGGGGTCTCCAAACTTTTCAATGTAAGGGCCACATTATATATTTCCCATATTTATGCGGGCCAAAGGAATAAAAAATGAAAAAAAAAAAAACAAATCAGTGCCAGTAATTTAATTTCCTCAAATATTAAAGTATAAACATGGAAAAATTAAAACATATCTTTTTGGAAAAAATTAGGGTAAAATAAATAGATTCCTGCCTTTAGTTTTATGCAACCAAATTAGTGTGACGAATGATACTGTCGTTTTGACTTCAAAATTTCATTAAAATCAGGTTCCAGATTAGATGAGCCAATTGTAAGAATTGATTTCAAGTGATCATCAGACAAATTTGCTCGATAGTTAGATTTCACATACTTCATTTTGGAAAATGTTTGTTCACACAAGTATGTTGAACCAAAAATGGACACAAAACTACAAGCAAACTTTATCAAATTTGGAAACTGATCTGGCTGCAGGCATTTATAAAACTCAATCAGATTTCCTTCTCTATACTTATCTTTCAGTCTGTCATCTGCCTGGAGATCAATAATTTCCATTTGAAATTGAGTTGGAAGATTTTCAGCATTGCAGTCAAATGGATTATGAAAGAGCCTGATTTCATTTGCTTTGGCATCAAGGTCAGCAAATCGCTTCTGAAACTGTTTTTTCAAATCTGAAATTATTTCATTTGCAAATGAAAAAGGAAATTCAACTTTACTTTCTGCATGAAATTTTTCACAACATGGAAAATGAGCAAAATTCTTAACCTTCACCTGGCCTTCAAGTAGCGCAAGTTTTGCTCTGAATGCCTTGACATGAACAAAGTAGTCACTGATCAAATTTGTTTTGCCTTGCAATTTCAGATTCAAGTTATTCATATGACCTGTCATATCTGCAAAAAATGCCAATTTCCAAATCCATTCACATTCTGATAATAATGGCTGAGGTTTATTTTTCTCTGTGAGAAATAAATCAATTTCTAATCTGAGCTCAAAGAAATGCAGCAAAACCTTTCCACAACTAAGCCATCTAACTGCTGTATAATAAGGCAAGTCAACAAACTCCGCATCAATTTCTTTCAAGAAATCACGGAACTGGCGATGGTTGAGTGCATGAGATCTAATGAAATTAACCACAGAAACAACAGGTTTCATGACACAAGACATATCAACATATTTTAGGCACAATGCTTGTTGATGGATAAGGCAATGCAAAAAAATGGGTTTTGAGAATCCTCCAACCTCACAAGCTGTTGTAATTTGCCCAACCAAACCCTTCTTTGTCCCAGACATATTCTTTCCTCCATCAATTGTCACACACTGCACTTGTTTCCATTCCAGGTTATATTCTGTCATAGTTTTACTTACTTCATTGAAAATGTCCTCTCCAGTTGTTGTGGTGTGCATGCTGTGAACTGATGCTAATTCTTGGGTCACATTAAATTCACTATCAACACCACGAATGAATACTAAGAGCTGAGAAGTATCACACACATCAGTTGATTCATCCAACGCAAGAGAATACCAACAAAATCTTTTTGTTTTTTCCTTTATTTGCCGAATTATGTCGCCTCCTAAATCTTCAATTCTACGAGCAACAGTATTTGACCCAAGACTTATCATTTTGAAGAGGTTTACTTTTTCTGGACATACCTCTCCTGCTGCTTCCACTATACACTCTTTTATGATACTACCATCAGTGAAAGGTTTTCCTTTTTTGGCCAACACATAGGCAACTTTGTAACTGGCTCTAGTTGAAGTTTCATTTTCAGATTTTTTCTTACTGAAAACAGCTTGTTGAGAATGCAGACTGTGCTGAAATGATTCAAACTTTTTAGTGCGTTCTGCTCCTGTGATGTGAGAATAACTTGAGCCATGTTTAGATTCATAGTGCCGACGAATATTGTATTCCTTCAGAACAGCAACACTGTCTCTACATATGAGGCATAAAGCTTTATCATTTGCTATCACAAAAAAGTACTTTATCTTCCATTCGTCATTGAACTGACGGCACTCACTGTCCACTTTTCTTTTCTTTATCTTTTCCATATCTGAAAACATAAGGGTAAAATAAATGAAATAAATTCTACAGGAAAAAAACAGTTTGTATGTGGTGTTAAAAAGCATAGCATATTATTATAAAGTGGTAAATATTATGGCAACAGCTTTCGTTGATAAACTTAATGGTTACCATTTTAACTATTTTAAACATGCAATATTTTTGGCTACAATAGTATTATTGCTATTTTGTATAACTAAGATAAAGGTATTGTCAAAGTACAGAGAAAAGAATATTGTACAGTGTTTGTGCTCCCTGAAACAGAAGCAGCGAAGCCCCACTCGCCCTCCATCCCCACAATATACAGTTATACACAACTGATTGGTTGTAATGCACAACACATACCTACCAGTACTAGTATCTGTGCGTCACACTATCGAGAGAGAGGAAAACTGACTCGGGCTGAGCGCCACCAGTCAGCAGCCCCAGCTTTGAATAATTCTGCGATGCCATTCGTACGATAATTATTTTTTCAAGGCCACCACACAGGGATTTGTTTGGCGGGCCGGATGAAATTATGTGGCGGGCCGGATGTGGCCCGCGGGTCATAGTTTGGAGACCCCTGCACTAGGTCGTGTACGTCCGCCATTGCCATAGCAGTATAACAGGTAGGTCACGGTTCTCACTTCGTATTTATAAAAGTGTGGCACTATGAATCTGGTTTCAAATTTCCCAGAAGCAGGCCTTCATTAAAAGATCACATTACTAGAACATTCGATAAAATGCAGAACAGGTGGAATAATAAAGTTGAAAGGTTGACATAAAAGACCGTTGTCTATAACAATTTACAGTTTATTAACAAAAAACTAAACTACTACAACCACGAGTTTACGTTATGTTAATTTTCATCCAGTGGCACTTTAAAGACAGCTTCTTAGCAACCATGTATAGCAAAGACTCCTGTCCATTGCCGCGAGGCTCATACTGAACTAACCTGAACACAGGTGTGCCCAGTGATGACGCAAATTAATCAACAAGACTAAGTTTACTACAACAGTAATCATTACGTTACGTTAATGTCCATCCAGTAGGATATTGAATGATGGACTATTCAACAGCCCATCACGAATAACACCAGTCTCCATACTGTTGTTGCTTCGGTCTACCTAAATGAACTAACTGAACACCGACGACACAAGATTGCAATCAAGAAACCCTTGCAACATCCTGCACTACAATTACTATTGCAAACAACATCAAGACAAGTCTCCAATAACCTCCTATCAGTTACGTTAACACTCTTTGCGACTCCCTGCAATTAAGTTGCAAATGTAAGCAAAGCTAGGCAAGGTGGGACCCAGAGACACTTCTCCGGTATCCCCAAGTTACTTTAACTCTCGTCTCCAAAGACGACAATCAATCAAGCCTTAATTAATTACTAAATAGATTCGGTGATTAATTACTTTAAACTCAACACTTGTCTCCCACAGACAATGAAACAACAATAGTTCTCTACGTTAATCACAAACACTTGTCTCCTACTGACAAGTCAAACTGTAACATGATAACTCGTTAGGTCTTAATTACTTCACACTTGACCCATCAAGCATTCAGTGAGTAATTCCTAATTGCTGTCAAAAGAACAGCTAATTAATCCCAATCGAGTTACATTAACAAAACTTACCACCCTCTCGGTAGCTTCTCCACAGTCTAAGTCAAGTTGACTTTATTGAGTGTTAATTACAACTAATTATCCTTGAGCAATTAATTAAACTGTCCCTCAGACCGATAATTAATTATACACGAATACGTCCCACTCCACACTGCCTAAGCATGGCTCATCAAACACTGTGAATTCACGGTAGAGGCGTTAATAACCCTAATTAATATGAGTGCTTAATCAACTGTCTCACTGACAGATATAATAAGTAAAAAAATTATGCTACCCCAATGAGTTCGCCCAACGAGTCAGTTTAACCCTGTGACGTTAATTAACTACCCTAATTAACATGAACCACTAATTAGCCATACCACAAGCAGGTAATTAGGCAAGAGCAAATTACGATAACACAAAATACTGTCGCCCTATCAAGAGTCCCTTCACACACTATGTGAATTCACGATAAAAATGCTAATTACACAATTAGCTAGAATTGGCAATTAGCTGTCTCAAGGACAATTAATTGCACCTGAAACGTATCTCGTTATTCAATTTTGCTACCCTTTCAGCAGTTCCCTCATTAAGCAATGTGCAACCCCTTAGTGCAGTTAATTACCCCCTAATAAACTTTCAATGAATCCTTAATGATCCATTATCAATACCTGAACACACCAAGGTCTTGTCTCTCAAACAAGCAACACAACATAAGTGACACCAGTCACATCACTCAGTGACATATATATATATATAATAATAATAATAATAATAATAATAATAATAATAATAATATAATAATAATAATAATAATAATAATAATAATAATAATATAATCTAATATGTTTATTCAGGTAAGGTACATACATACAAGTGATGTTACATTAATGGATTGATTTATAGATAGAGCTAGTACATACAATGCCTAAAGCCACTATTACGCAATGCGTTTCGGGCAGGAAAAACATTAATATCTAGAACTTAATACTAATTGAGCATAAAGAATAAAATGTGTTGAGAATAAATACAAATAACGATAAAAAAGGGGGAACATGACTGAAAAAGCAGCACAAATACAAAAGGTTGACAAACAGCGTTGATTAAAAAAAATAACAGACATGGGTTGACAATAGAGAAGAACCTATTGAACTCAATAGCAGAATCAGAGGCTGAAAGCTGACCAACGTTATTGGACAGGAGTGTTGGTTTGTTATTTAAAATCTTCTTTGATCCCAATATTTGTGAGATTGTGCTCCAAGTTTTTTTAATGTTGCTCTTTATTTGGGTAAATTTATCTTCGTAGTATTTAGCTTTCACTCGTCTAATTATTTTAGATAGCAATAACGAGTAATTCTTTGAAAATTCTTTGAAGACGGTTCCTAACCTATACTTCTTCTCAAGGTCATGTTTTTTATTAATGGATTTAAGTATTCCCTTTGTAAGCCAAGGATTGTTAAGCCTTTTGGTTGTGACTTATTTTGTAAGCCTAGGACAGTGGGTGTTATAAAGCACTTTGGCAAGTGGCAAGCACTTTGCTTGCCACTCTCCATAGTGTATAGTAGGTCACTGGAAACGGGAGACCTACCAGAAATATGGAAGACTGCTAATGTAGTACCAATATTTAAAAAGGGTGACAGACAAGAGGCACTGAACTACAGGCCAGTGTCCTTAACATGTATACCATGCAAGGTGATGGAGAAGATTGTGAGAAAAAACCTAGTAACACATCTGGAGAGAAGAGACTTCGTGACAACCCAGCAACATGGGTTCAGGGAGGGTAAATCTTGCATTACAGGCTTGATAGAATTCTACGATCAGGTGACAAAGATTAAGCAAGAAAGAGAAGGATGGGCGGACTGCATTTTTTTGGACTGTCGGAAAGCCTTTGACACAGTACCCCATAAAAGGTTGATGCACAAGCTGGAGAAACAGGCAGGAGTAACTGGTAGGGCACTCCATTGGATAAGGGAGTACCTAAGCAATAGGAAGCAGAGAGTTACAATGAGGGGTGAGAATGGCGTGAAGTCACCAGTGGAGTCCCACAGGGCTCTGTGCTTGGACCTATCCTGTTTCTGATATACGTAAATGATCTCCCAGAGGGTATAGACTCATTCCTCTCAATGTTTGCTGACGACGCCAAAATTATGAGAAGGATTAAGACAGAGGAGAACAGCATGAGGCTTCAAGAAGACCTGGACAAGCTGCAGGAATGT